>PVJC01023719.1:0-26157 GCA_004026665.1 Murina feae | reverse complement strand
CAACCAGTATTATATGAAATGCTGAAAGGTATCCTTTGAGAATGAGGAAGAAGAAAAAGGAAAGTAAAAATTATGAACAACAAATATATATCAACGAGTGAATCTAAGAATCAAGTGAATAAAAAATCTGATGAACAGAATAAACTGGTGAATAGAATAGAATCAGAGGCATAGAAAGGGAGTGGACTGACAATTTTCAAGGGTTAAGGGTGTTGGGGATGCGTGAAGAGACTGGACAATAATTGTACACCTATGGATGAGGACAATGGGGGGGGGCAAGGTCAGAGGTTGGGGTGGGAATTGGGAGGAGGGGAGCTATGGGGGAAAAAGAGGAACAACTGTAATAATCTGAACAATAAAGATAAATTTAAAAAAAAGATTATTATATGAGTAATTTGAGCAGAATGAACCACCTACTCCAACCTTCCTTATCTGGTTATATTAGGCAGAAGTAGTTTAAAACCTGAAGAACTGGAATAATTGCTTACTATCTCCGTTTCATGTAATTCTTGCAATTCTAGCTGCAGACAGAGATAGACATGCTTTCCCATTAAGAATGTGGCCCTATAGTGGACACAGCATGTAGGCATGCATGTGTACACATGTGCATGCACAGAGAAGTGTGAAGGAGGACAGGAGTTTGAAAGACGGACAGGAAAGGCATCTAGAAGGCTCACTCTCCACCAGGAGAAACTCTCCATGCCTGACCCTCTGCAGCATTCCATTTCCCATGTGTGCACTGCCGGAGCCCATGTCCAATAAAGATTTAAAAAAAAATAAATAAAAATAAAATAAAGTTACACATCAAAAACTAAAAAAAAAAAAAAGAAAAAAAATAGATCATTACTCAATCATAATTTATTTTATATATTTACTTTGAATTTCTATAGGGTAAATTATTAAAATAAACTTGCTTAAATTTTATTACGTATGTAAATGTCTATGTAAATGCATCTATGCAAATGTTTCATATGTTTATACACAAAAATTAAGTAGTTATACTGATAATGTAATATTTTTGCATATTTTGTGTTAAGACTTTTGACACATTTAAGCATAAATCCAGAGGAAATGTATGTACAGTGTGAAAAGTCTTCTAAATAATAGAGTTTAAAACACAAAGGTATAAATTTTAGGCCTTGTGTACAGAACACATCTGGCCTCAATGTGCACATGCAGTTCACTGGAATTAATTTATTTGTAATCTTAAGCATGCTGTCTAATGCATGTGAACACAAAAGGTATGTATAATATTATTGATTATTATAATAATGATGACAATAATGATAAATACACTATTATTTTATCATTATTATCCAATACTTGCAGACATCTATGAAGAGCTCAAGGCTTTTTCATTCTGCTCATTTCATAATCTGATGCACCTCAAGTCTAAAGTAGAAATATTGATAACAATGGATCATGATTAAGAATATTGATTATAGCCCCAACTGGTTTGGCTCAGTGGATAGAGCATCGGCCTGTGGACTGAAGGGTTCCAGGTTCGATTCTGGTCAAGGGCATGTACCTTGGTTGTGGGCATATCCCCAGTAGAGAGTGTGGAGGAGGCAGCTGATCAATGTTTCTCTCTCATCAATGTTTCTGACTCTCTATCTCTCTCCCTTTCTCTCTGTAAAAAAAATAAATAAAATATATTAAAAAAAGAATATTGATTATATTCAAAGGTAGAGAGCTTTTAATTTCAAGATCTATTACAGATCTAACATTCAAACTGTTGGCTTTAGCATTTTCTCTCTCTTAGGTGGAATATGGGATAATCATAAAACTTGAGGCTACCTGCTTCTGGACTATGCCTCTTAAGGCCTGTAACAGATCATTTAGATCAACTCCATATTTAACATTAAGGAAAAATAGATTTTCCTCTCTTTTTTTCTTAGAATTTTTATTTGATGACAAAATAATGCTAGTTTTATAGATAAAATGTAAGGAAAAGAAAACTAAGGAATCCACTGTTGCTATTACAGCATAGATGGGCAGCCTATCTTTTCAACACAAGAGAGTTCTGTTTGTTCATGAGGCTTTAAGATTAAGGTCCACGTGAAAACAAGGATTAAAATATTCTTTCCTTGTTGACTTCTGTATCTACATCTCCCTGAAGAAATTGCTACTGCAATTGTTATGTTAGGATAGATTTCAGGAATGGTACTACATGGTCTTCTCTGATGTTTCACTCAGCCCATGGGCTATAGAACCTCATAGATAACTAATATTTTCTTATTTAAATCCATTCATGAGGAACCTATTTGGTTGCTAACTAAAGGGAACTGGGAACAAAATCAACAAGTGAAAAAACAAATATCAGACATGGTAAGTGGTAACAGAGGAATGACATGCCACTAATGAAAGAGCAAGAAAATATAAATCAGAGTAAACTATTGATCTATGAAGAGTTATTTCTGAGGTCTATGACAAAAAAAAAAATTAACATTCTAGAGAATCTAGAAACTCTCCACATTTCCCACCTTCAAAATGAACATTTATACTCTAAAAACTTCCAAATTTACTAGAACAGATGATAATACTTGTTAGCAAATTTTTTAAATAATAACCAGCTTTTGGAAAAATTCTGGGGATTATATTCTTAGGGAATGTTTGCACCTATTTTTTTTTTAAAAAAAACCTTGAATTTGAGATGACTTAACATGATAGAAATTTCTCAGGTAGGTTTCCTGGAGAATTGCCTCTGTGTGAAGATTGGTCAACCCAGATTGCTTTTATTTTGTAGCTCCACAATACTCTATGGCCTTAGAATCCACTACAGTCAACATAAAATTGGATGGAGGGAGAGTATTAAAGACATACCTCTACCTTACAAATCAGGAAAACGTCATGTGTTACTTCTGCTCACCATCCATTGGTGAGAAGTAGTCAAATAGTCTTTCCAGAATAAAAGGGAAGCCTGGGAATGCTGTATAGCTCCCTCTCAGTAATATATTCAAGCTATGAGAAGTAAAATACATTTTTGGTAGCTATCTAGTGCTTCTGTCCTTGTATTCAAATACAACAAATATTTAAGCATTGTTTTTGATAGATGCAGTGATTCTCTCCTGACTTTATAAACCATGAATTTTCTTCTAGCTTCCAAATTGTGAAATATACTTTATTCAAAGTATTGAGGATATTTTAGACAGTTCTAGATGGTCTGGTTTTCATATGATATCTTTTTGGTAAATCAGTAGTACCTTGTTCCTTCTTACTTTCCAGAGAGCATGCATAATTCTCTGCATTTCTCAGCAGGTTTAGAAGAAAAATAGCAGGGAATTTTCCTGGATCCACTTGGTTGATACCATTCTAAAAGTCATAATTTCCTAATTCATCTCCCTTCTACTCATACTTTCATGCCATCTCCTCCAAGCAGCCTTCCTGATACTCAAATCTTGATGAAATTTCTCCTTACGGGCTCTTATGATACTATCCTTCTCATCATACTTACAACATTGTATTTAACTCTTTTTTCTACTTATCTATTAAAAATACTGAAAGTTCTCTAATGGAACCTAACTGCTTTGCTCCCAGCTGTGTCTCCAGTGATTTTTCCAGTGCCTGAGAAGTAGTAGTTACCTCATAAATATTGATAACTACTCTTGAATGAAAGAAAAGAGGTAAATTGTTTATGAGAATAAAATAGTACACCGTATCACAAGCAGATATGGGTAGCTTTACCTACAGATAGGAAATAGTGGGAGGCAAATGAAGATGAAATAATCATAATGTTATTGTCTTCAACTTTGTTCTAAATGTATAGTCATATTTGTCTACTGATTTATCTATATTATTATTATAGAGTATTCCATTATTAAACTTAGAAGTGCTCTTCTAGGTGTTCCTAGAGTTTATTTAAGAGAAGTGGGCAGAAAATGGATAAAAGGAAAGTTAAAATAATCTTCATAGTAATGATGAGATAATCAAAAACATGTATTTGTAAAGGCACAAGTCTGTATTGCTTGAGGTAATTTATAAATTTTCTTCAGCTAAGGCTTTACAAAGACGACTGCAAATTAAAGGGTTTCTACAGAGTTTACGTGGAAGGTTTTGGTGGGGGTCCAGAACTGCCACAATAGTCCACACAAATTGTTGAAAATGAATGTCACCCTGTGGAGTCAGGGCTCAGATTTGAAGATATAAAAACCCTAATTTAGATTTAGGACAGGTATATGTTTGTCCAAGGTCATGGATATAGTAAATAGCAGGATATTATCTAATCTAATAAAAAAGTAATATGCAAATTGACCCTCACTCCATTATACCCACAAGCCACACCCACCAACCAATCAGGAGCAAATATGAAAATTAACTCAACTAGGATGGTGGCAGCCACGGAGCTGGAGTTGCCCAGGGCAATGGAGGAAGCCAGGGCCCTGCAGGCCCTGAGCTCTATTCAAGGCTACAAAGTTTCAATTATAGGGGATAAACAAACTCCAGATACCTGCCAGGCTGGAACCTTGGGTTGCCAGGGAAACCCAGGCTTTGAGCGAGGAACCAAGGCAACAAAGTTACAATTATAGAAGTTAAATAAATTCCAGATACCTTCTTCCAGCCAGACACCCCAGTAGAGACCCGAACCCTGAAGGGGTTATGGGTAGCCTGAAATGGCCCTCTGCCACTCACCCAGGCTGGCCAGGCACGCCAGCAGGTGGACATCCCCCGAGGGGTCCCAGACTGCGAGAGGTCACAGGCCAGGCTGAGGGACACCTCCTACCCTTAATGCACAAAATTTTGTGCACCAGGCCCCTGGTAACATATATATTATTACAAATAAAATGTAATAAACTAAAGACAATCTTATCCAGTGCACTCATTCCCTTAATAGTTTTCCCTTTACTTTGTAAAAAGAAGACAGAATATGCAAGTAACTTCAACTCCAAGGAAATTGTTCATAAGATAAAGCAACCAGTATATTTAAATGACACTTTCTATATTTTCCTGAGGAGAGGAAGATTCACTTTAATATATATTTATTGGTCTCTGAGTACAACTTTTTTAGTGCAGAAACATATGCTGTGAAAATGCCACCATCATAAAATGTATCATGTTTTAGTTTAGCAGATTGGAAATGGCCCTACAAGGCATGGGGCAATATTGGTGAAAATGAAGAGTAAACTGCTGTGGCAAATGCGCAATGTGATTGCTGGCAGAACAAGGATTTATGGTGTCATATAAAATATTAAATAACTTTCCATAGAATAAGAAGCAGCATTTTGATTACAAAGCCATTTGTTCCTAAATATCTATCGGGCATTGAAAAAAAGACCTGCATATCTGTAGTGCAATCCTTTACTTAAAGTCTTGCAATGAACCTCAAGAACAAAGCAAACAGAAAAGCAATAAAACATTGTCTAGTACCACTATAAAACCATTTAGAGTAAAAAATGAAATATGTCAAGCAATCATATTTTGAGTGATGAAGTGTGTACTTTTTTTCACAAAGCATTACAAGAGAGTGGATATTTTAAATTACAAACAGTAAAACTGGTTTTTGACTTTGAATTCATTCAAGTATGTGACCATAATTATCTCCACAATTGAGGAATCATGGTAAGAAATCCACATATCCCTTCTCATGCTCACCATCCAACCAATTTCTCTTTAAAAATATGGGTTTCTCTTCAAAATGATAATGATATTTTAACTTTTTAAACTTCTACTTGAAGTCTCAAGGCAATGTCTTTAAAATATAGCATTTGTCATGTTTCATAAAGGTAGGCTCATTGTATTTCATCTCCATGGATGATTGAGGCCTTAGAAGTCAACCTTTTTCCTAGACTAAAATATTTCTTAAAGATAATAGAAAGCCTCTGAGGAGCAAATATTCTAAGAAAATTACACTATTAATCATTCTAAATGAAATTCATGTAAGTTTATAAATTAACAAAACCTTTGCATTATCATTATAACTTGCTACAGAATGAATGTTTGTGTCTCCCACCCCCCAATTCATATGTTAAAACTCAACCCCCAATGTGATGGCATTTGGAGATGTGACCTTTGGACGATAATTAGTTCATTAGGTAGATCCCTCATGAATGGGATTAGGCCTTAAAAAAAAAGAGATTCAGCCCAGTCAGTGTGGCTTAGTGGTTGAGCCCCAACCTATCAACCAGGAGGTCACGGTTGGACTCTGTGGTAAGGGCACATGCCCAGGCTGCGGGCTCCATTCTCAGTGTGGGGTGTGCTAGAGGTGGCTGATCAATGATTCTCTCTCATCATTGCTGTTTGTCTCTCTCCTCTTTTCCACTATGAAATCAATAAAAAAATATATTTTTTTAAGAAATTCAGACAGCTTCTCCCTTTTCCTCCATTGTGAAAACATAGCAAAAAGCAGGTTCTCACAAGACACCAAATTTCTGGTGCCTTAATCTTAGACTTCCTAACTCCCAGAACTGCAAGCAACAAATTTTCATTTTTTAAAAATATATTTGTATTATTTCAGGAAGCAAGGGAGTGGAAGAGAGAGAAAAACATCAATGATAAGAGGGAAGCCTTGATTGGCTGCCTCCTGCGTGTTGGACAGAGCCCGCAACCCAGGCATGTGCCTTTAAGTGGAATTGAACCTGGGACCCTTCGGTCCCGCAGGCCGACCCTCCATCCTGGGACCCTTCGGTCCCGCAGGCCGACCCTCCTAGCCAAACTGGGTAGGGTTTTTTCATTCTTTATAAACCACGTAATCTATGCTATTTTTGTTATAGAAGTTGTAACAGACAGACTAAGTAGAAAAGCCAGTGTAAATCACAACAAATATGTGAACAATCAAAATTATACTTCCTTGTTTTGAAAGAAGATGTGTAATGTTCTTTCATGTTTTTGGAAATAAGGCCAGATACTAGCTATAAAGTCATATTAAGACTTCAGTGTTAGAAGCAGGCTTAGCAGTGAAGTGGTAAAAACATACACTAAGTAGTTATACACATTGGATAACTCTTGTCACTTCCTCATATTGAATAAACTTAGCAAGTGATTATTTATGAAATCAATTTGTTTATCTTAGAAATAAGGATAATAATTTTTGCAGTGCTACCTTTATTGGAGGAAAAAACACAACAGACTACTTAAAACCTAGTCATCAGTTTTAGTAGGAAGTTGACCTGTAATCTTCAAAATTATACAACATAATAAAGAGAGGTTAATTTTTTCCTGTAAAGATTTTATTGACATTTTTAAATACCGTTTGAGCCATCATTCAGTATACATGAATTTATTTATGTACCATTGTTCAAAATCTGTCTTTTTATACACAAATGAGGTACACACATCTGTCATGCACAGGTGGGGAAGAGAACAAAAGATCAAGTTTCTTTCTTTGAAAAGATCACATTTTAACCAGAAAGGCTTGAAAGGAGAGAACATTTATAGACCACTATATCAAGAAGTATAAAACAGTTAAAATGATAAGTAAAACAATTCATAAGCAATGAAGGGAATAGGAATTTTGAACCCTCAGTTCCTGGTCTTAGAATTTCAAGGAAATATTGTGATTTGAGTTAGAGAAAATAAAAAAACCTCTTAAAATGCTAAATGCACTTGTCAACTACAATCAATCAGATGGAATAAGAGAGAAGGATGTGTTGATAATAATAAGTCATAGCAGATTATAATTAACTGGAGGCCTTGTGCACAAAAATCGTGCACTCATGGGGTTCCCTCAGCCTGGCCTGCACCCTCTCACAGTCCAGGACCCCTTAGGGGATGTCCAACTGCCAGCTTAGGCCTACTTCCCAGACATCACTAGGATATCCTTAGCACTGTCGAGGAGGCAGGCAAGACTCCCGCCACCATTGCTGTGCTTGTAGTTGTCAGCCTGACTTGTGGCTGAAGGGAGCTCTTCCTGTAGGAGTGCACTGACCACCAGGGAGCAGATCCTGATTAAGCATCTTCCCCCTGGTGGTCAGTGAGCATCATAGTTACCAGTTGTTCCCGGTCATTCCATCATTGGGGTCAATTTGCATATTATCCTTTTATTATATAGGATATTTATTGAAAGCATTCAATGATCCCCAGGCTACAATGAGAGACTACAGCCCTCTCTCATTCAAGAGATGAGAGTTCCCCCATTGTAGAGATGAGAAAGTTAAGAACTAGATTAGATAGTATAAATAATTTGCCTAGAATAACAAATCCAGTAAGATGTAGAGGCCTGGATTTGAAGCCAGAATTCTTATAAAGAATTGTCATTTTAAACTAAATACAGTAATTATGAAAATAATGACTTGTTATGTAAAGCTTTAGTTTATCAATATATTAAAAATATCCTATCCATCACTTAGTGCCTAATATCTACTTCATGTTTGTATGTTCAAAGAATCAATTTACAGATACAACTGAGAAATGAGACTTCCTTATGAAGAAAGACACAGTCAAATGCATAGTCATTTGCACATACCCTTGCCTGTAAGCACGCAGACATATACACACATAGAAACAACATTCAGATTTTGATAACCTACTTTAGAGGCAGCTGCCTATTACAAAGGAGCAGCACTAACATTAATAATGTACATTCAATAATCACATTATCATTTGTGCCTCACTTTTAAGGTGTGTTTTTTTTTTTTATTCTAAGTTTGAGGGAATAGGCACATTTAGACTAGATTCTTAGTAAAAACCCAAAAAAAGAAATTTCAAGGTGACTTTTCACATTTAATATCTATCTATCTATCTATCTATCTATCTATCTATCTATCTATCTATCTATCTATCTATTTATCTTTCCCAGATACTCAGATTTTCCTCCCTTGTGCCCTGGGCTAGAGCATCTTTTTAAATTATATACCACTAGGGGTCCAGTGCACAAAAATTTGTGCACTCAGGAGGTCCCTCAGCCCAGCCTGTGCCCTCTCACAGTCTGGGACCCTTCGGGGAATGTCCACCTGCTGGCATGCCTGGCCAGCCTGGGTGAGGGGCTGACAGCTGTTTGCAGGCTGGCCAAGCCCCCCAGTGTGGACCCTCACGCCATTTGGGGTGCCGCCAGCCTGGGTGATGGGATGAGGGCCGTTTTCAGGCTGCCCTTAGCTACCATTGACCCAATGTCCCACCGAGGCTAGCTGGAATCAGGTTTCTAGGGTTTATTTATCTTCTATAATTGACACACTGTTCATTAAAGCTGAGGCCTAGGCAGGTAACGAAGCCTCCTATTTGCTTCAGCTCTGTGGCTTCTATAATTGAAGGAATGTTGCCTTAGTAGAGGCCCATTTGGCCTAGGCAGACAGTTTCCTCCATCACTGGTGCAGTGGAAGTTTCTTGTTTACTTCAGCTCTGTGGCTTCTATAATTGCAACTATGTTGCCTTGAGTAGAGATAGGCCCAGCCGGCCTAGGCAGACAGTTTACTCCTGGTGCAACGGAAGCCTCCTGTTCACTCCAGCTCCATGACTGCCGGCCTCCAGCTTGGCTGGGTTAATTTGCATACAGCCACTCTGATTGGCTGGTGGGCATGGAGAAATGGTCAATTTCAGTATTACTCTTTTATTAGAGTAGATAATTTGGTTTTTGCCATTTTCTCCATGCAGATCTTTAATCTATTTTATTCACAGCAGGATAGAGAGCAAGAGAACTTTGACTTAAGATAAAGATTCCAAATACTGGGAGAGGAGCAAGTTGCAGGAATACTGAAAGTAAACCACATCACCAAGTGAAAAATCCATTCAATGACAAGAGGGACAAGACTGTTCTTTGTTTCTTCCTGCCCTCATTACTTGCTGTTATTGTGAACAGGAAACTTTATAGATAGAGGTGATGACAAATATACCTGGGGGCTACATTCCTATCTTACCCATAAATCCTTTTCACTATTTAATTACACTAGAGATGTGTGTAATCTACATGACTGAACTCTCTAGGGTTTGTCAGGTAAAGACAAATGTCCTTGCATTTTCATTTTTTTTTTCTCTTTGAAGCCTACTGGAACTATTTGCAAAAAAATTAATAATCTTACATTATTTAAAATACTTTATTTTGTGGTGCCTTTTTTTCATTTATCTGATTTCTACTTTGGTCACAGTAATTTCATTTGGGATCAGTTTCTGGGTCTTATTATGATTCTGCAGGTGTTATATAGTAACTTAATAATAGTTCTTTGGCAGTTAAGTCACAGGAGCTAATTAACAGTGAAAATGCATATGGAATAATAAATTACTGTTTCACTGATTTTCAAAGAAATTCATTGTGATTAATAATACTAACATAGCAATTGGAGGAAGTAATAATGATTTGCCACAGGTTCCAAGGACTCATTGAATAATTTTAATCTTACTATATTTAAACAGTGAAATGCAAGTGAATTCAACAATACTCAGTAATGAGATATGGGATTCATAATAATGCCACTAATCATAACTAGATTTTGTACATTTTATGGTATGGGATACATGATATTCAGTGAGTTTAAAATATTTTGCTGATCTTGAATTAAACTACCTGTGTGAGATTTGAAGCTGGTAGTGATTAAGTATTTACAAAAGCCATATTTGCTCTAAGTGATTGATGTGCTCAATTATCTCTAGTAAACACTTCATATTTACACCCAAATCTAACTATTTCATAGAATTAAGAGAAACAGAGTGATCCGGGGGAAAATAAACAGTGCTTTAGCTAATAAAAATGCATTAACCTCCACTTCTCTGTTTCCTAGGCATCCTCAGGTATTGGAGACGACATTGACTCTGGGCACAATTTTTTAAAATGAGTTCAAGTAAATGCATACTTATTAAGTTTCTGGCTCTGTGTGAAACACCTGGGATCCAAGTGTAAAGAAGCCTGGCTGCTCACTCTCCTGGAATCCCCAATAAAATAGATGCAGGACACATAGATCTAAATATAATACAATGTAAGACCTCTTCCACTCGGGATGGAACAAAGTACCCCAAGGAAAAAAAAACAACAATTCTTTCTGCTTGAATAGTTCACAGAACATTTCACAGAAGAGATAACACGTTCAGCCAGACTTGATGGATGAAAGGAGTTTAAAATGTTGGGAGTGGCATGGAAAATGTGCCAAAAATTATTAGCAGAGAAATGGTGGTGCTTGGTCACCACAGGATGTGGAAATATCCCAGACTCTTCCCTGGTATGCAATCCCTTTGTATTTCATCTGGCTTATCTATAAAATGTGTTACCTCCCTGTGATGGTGATAATTTGTTCATATCTAACAGGGTTATCATCATTGAACATGATGAGGTTGGTGAAATCACCTTGTAATAGTATAAATATGTTATTTATTTTGATACGAAATATGTATACTGTTAATATTAGAAAAATGTAGGAACACAACAACTGTTTCAACAGAAGAGAAGTAAGTAGCATTATCATTGGACTGGTCCCACTACAGCCAAAATTATGAGCCATGGAAAAAGTATATAAGAAAAGTAAGAGAGAACATAGAAAAAATGTAAAATTATTAGACAGTGAGAAATCAGCAGTAAGAAGCATACACTTGAGTAGAATGAGTAGAGGCCATAACGCAAGCAGTGAAATGGATTCTTATGATGAGAAGATTAGGAATGATGGCAATTCATAGGAAAAAAGTTAAGCCCTTCCAGATTTCTTGTCATATCCATGAGAGTTTAGTAATCTTTAATCACATTTTGCCAAGAAAAAAGACAACCCATAGTTCTGAAGAAAAATCTAGAAGTATATTATAAAAGGTCACTTGAAGACCTCTATTGTGTCGCTGCATTTTAGCTTATGAGTATATCTAAAGTCATATCCACCAAGGCAAGTCAAGTATCAGGAAGGAATCGTCACAAATACGACATAACTTCATGCTTAATGCAGCTCAGTTTAACCAAGCAAATGGCAGAAAATCTTCCCTGCTTGTAGCTTCAAAGTAAACAGAGTTATTTCAGAAAAGTCTATTAACCTTCAAAAGCAAAACATAAATAGTGTACCTGAATTAACAGTTTAGGGAAAAAACTGAATCCTTGGATGGATCAAGGCAATACTAACTCATTTGCTTGATATAATATTTCAACCAGAACATATTGCTGTCTAAAACCTCTGATAATAGTTTTTACAATTAGTTTTTAAAAAGCACTTTACATCCTGTATAGAGATAAATTTGTTTCCATATAAGAGTATTTTTAATAGGAATATTAAGATCTGACCCAATTCTAACAAAAAATAAATAAATTCTTAAGAGCAGTTGCAGTTGAATGTGCTTTTAAAAAGGGCTCTGTCATATATGGATTTTTAAACCACATCAAGTTGGAAACATTGTTTTGCTGTTCTTTTGTCCATAAGATGTTTCAATAAATCTGTGTTTGTTGAATAAATGAAAGTGTTGACAAAACTTTATGAAAACAAGTATACATCAAAAAATAAGCTTCAAAATAAGTGTGCAACTAATTCAAGGAAATACATCGCTGAATATTGTTGTTCCCTTTCAAAATATTAATAAAACTCTTTCTATTTCAGCATTCCCAAGTTGTACTATAATTGGTGCCCAGGAATCAATTATCCTTGTATTAAAGGAAATGTAAGACAAGCTGATGTTTTAAGTGTGCCAGTGCTGCAGTCTGTTGTAAAGTAAAACTTTGGTGATAAAACAATATGATTTTCCCACCCCATGAAAGCTATAGAACATTAATTTTTTGCTTCCAGAGTTTATGTTTATGTTTGAATGAGAAATGACAAATATTCTCTAACTGGCTGAGTCAGACATTTCTATCTTTACTAATATATTCAGAATAAAGTTCAGCTTTTCTATTTCTGGATAATTATAAACCTTATCACAAGGACAAGCAACAAAAGTCTCTTGAAAACAGAAGATTGGGATTATTTAATAATAATGTCCTTTACATTCCTAATGGCTTATTGATTGGGAATTAATGAAATGCTATCTGGAAGTCTATTCGTCTATTTGAATGGAAGCAATTCAGACTCAAGCAATTATCATACTTAGTGGCATATTCTCTTGCCTTCCTGGAAAGAGCTTTGTTATCACCATTAATACACAGCATAATTGAGTTATTCAGGGGCTGTTTTGCCCAATATCTACATGTGCATCATTAATGAAGCTAAAATGAACTTGAGTTTCCCAGATGACAGAGAAAACCTCATCGTTTACTGACAATGTAGCTCCAAATAGATCAGACAGATGCATTCGCATTCAGCCTGTTCTAATTCATTTCAACACTTTCGAGGAGGGATACATCAATATGATTTAAGGATAGATCTGCATGTTAGCATTTTTTCTATACTAATAAATAAATAAAATATAATAAATATGCCACATGTAATTTAATGGTGATTTTAGCTCTAGAGGGTTTGCATTAAAAAAAAGTAAACGGATAGATCAGCTGTTCTTTGACTAACACCTGGAAAATATTACTAAGTAAAAATGTACATAAATAAGTTATCTTTACTTGTTCCAAATGTTTAAAATAAACTGACAAGTGTCCAATAGTGATAAAACTGCAATGGAGTGATCAAAGTTAAGTAGACTTACTGTGGTGATCATTTTGCAATATATATAAATATCAAATCATTGGGTTATACACCTTAAACTAATAAAATGTTATATGTCAAATATACCTCAATTTAAAACTAAAAAAAAAATGAATATACTTGAGTTTTTAACAGACTGGAAGTGTCTGTCCTGGATTCTGCTGATGAATATGAAGACAATTTGAATGATAAATGGGTAAGTATAAGGATTAGGAGTGTATTGTTGATTTGAGTCTTATTTGATGACAGTCCTAAGCGTGAGTTCTTTTTCACTCACTTTGAAAGACTTCCAAGCTTATCCACCAACAAAATTTCTTTTGAACTCTATTCTCCATAACGAGGAATATTTTTTTAGTTATAACAAAACAGGTCCCTGGGCCACATATTCTTTCTATTACAAATAATATTTTTTCAGCCTTTGTTCTCCTAGTAGTAGAAACATAATTTAAGAATTTCAAGGTAAGAAATAGTGTTTTACTTTCTAAAATAAAAAATACATTAATTTTAGTAGAAATTTTATTTAATTTTTAATCTTAACAATTTCAGGAGGGTTCCTTATTTTCATCTCCATAGTTTACATTTTAATCTTGGGTAAACGTGGATTATCATATTTCACAAATGTATTCCCAGATAGCACTTCATTAATTCACAATCAATAAGCCATTAGGAATATAGAAGACATTGTAATATTTGAATGTCCTTACCTGATAGTGCTAATTGGTTCAATAGTATTTTAGGCTCCATATTGGAAAGTTAACTCATTGGGAAAATGACTTAATTTTAGCCTATATTTTATTAATAAGATGCAAAGGACTGAATATCAAAAGTAACAATCCAAGTTGCTTACACTGGCACAGTCATATTATTTCAGAAATGCTTATTACATGAATTGCTGATTTGCACCATACAGATCAGCTTTCTCTCAAGAGATATATGCTTTTATTTTAATCAAACTTGTCTTCTCTGCCACTGGTTCCAGTTTCAGCAATTATAAGCTGTAAACTTTGGCATCTTTGAGATATTAAGATAAGCTTTAACATTTGATAAGAATCATGAGGTGGCAAAGATGACTTACTAACTAAAAAAATCCATGGGATGAAATATTTCCCCACCCTTTCCCTTAATATAACATAAAATATTTATGGAGAAACTAACCATTTGCACCCAATTGCTAAGTAGAGGGACTGTGCCATAAAATTAATGACAAATTCATTGTGACAATCTCTTCCCAGGACTACAGAATGCAAATTAGGAACATTTTTCCATCATGTCTTGATTGGTGGAAGTTTTGATGGTGACTCAGTGGCTCTCTAGGATTTTATGCTAATAGATTTTCCAACTCAAAGATGGCCAACTGAGCCATAATCATCTAAAAGGAAAAACCTTGTAATGTGCCCACCCCTATGCAGAAAATGGAAACTTTACTGAGAAAATTGAATCTTTTAAACTTCTACCTCAGCTGATTTCATCATCATTTAAATATTAAATATCATGAAAAAGTAAACTTAGCATCCATTTTCATGCAAGATCTTCTCGGTTTACAATCAGATCCTGAAGTCTCATCCTGACCCCAAACCCAGCCTCCAGAACCCTAGAATTGTGACAGGGAATAAAAATGTTATACTATTCTGACTTTCCATGAAATAGAACTAGAATAAAATGTGCTAACAAACTTATAAAAAGAATTCAGATAATGACAGTTTCCTTATAAGCATGCTGTAGGCATCAGCAGTTCCAGTTCCTGCTGGTATAAGAATCAGCCTTGTCCATAACTTCAGATCACCCAGCTGCAGAAATTATGCTGGCCCTGGCCAGTTGCAGTATGCTGACAATAAAAATCAATATTGAGGCCAGAAAGAACACTGTCTACATGTCCACAACCCCCCTCCCTCAATCTTTTTTTCTGCTTTCCCTCTCCCTTCCTATAAAAAAACCTTGCCTGCACTGAGATGTTAAGATGGATTTCTGAAAATAGTTTGCCATCTTCTCAGGTGACCAGCACTTGAATAAACCTCTTTCCTTTTTTTATTTTATTGATTTTTTTACAGAGAGGAAGGGAGAGGGATAGGGAGTTAGAAACATCAATGAGAGAGAAACATAGATCAGCTGCCTCCTGCACACACCCCACTGGGGATGTGCCCGCAACCAAGGTACATGCCCTTGGCTGGAATCAAACCTGGGACCTTTCAGTCTGCAGGCTGACACTCTATTCACTGAGCCAAACCAGTTAGGGCCCGCTTTCCTTTTTTACAAGCGAGTTTAGCTTTTATTGGGACAATAAGCCAAACCAGAGATCAGTAACAAAATCTTACCTATGTTAAATATTTTATTTGAACCAAACAAACAGATCTTGCATATTTTACGTGTTTCACTGAATATAAGATAAAACTATTCCTCTAAACTTATACTACACCCAGTACAAAATTATTCTAGACCTGGAATTGGTAAGATTTTCTGTGAAGGACCAGAAAGTAAATGTTTTAGCCTTTGCTGACCAGACAGTCTCTGTTGCAACTACTTAACCTTGCCATTTTAGCATGGAAGGGGCCATTAACAATTAGTAAATGAAACAGTATGGTTATTTTAAAATATATATATTATTTCTCAAAACAGACTGTTGGCTGAATTTGGCTGGCAGCACAAATTAGTTTTCTGACTGAGTCCTAAACTGAAACTGCAAAGGCCTGATGTTACTTTCTTCTTCAGCTAATGGGGTCTGAGGAAATCTTACCACTCAGCTGGCTGGTATATTCCACTTTTGCTTTTTCTTTCTGAGTTGCAGAGCTCAAAACACAAGTCTACGAGGTTATCAGCATCTCTTCCCTACCAAGTCTCTATAGCTGTCACTTTTATTTTTAACATAAACAAAGCTTCGGAATCAGACAGTTCATAATGATGAAGCAGGGAAGGTGGCAATATGAGATTATTGCATTCCGGTGGAGAAACTCAAGATATCTGAAATCCTGTTTAAAAAGAAGCACTATTTGGTAATTTAGGTCAGTGATTCTGGAACCTTAGGAAATATAAAAATTGTCCAATATGCTGCTAAATCTGTCCTAATTATGCTCCCATCTCCTAGATACTGTAATTCCATGTGAAGGAAAAAAAAATCCTGAATTTTTAGCAAGCCACCCAGGCAATTTGGATAAGCATGTGTGGCTTAGTGTGTGTGGCTCAGTGGTTGAATATCGACCTATGAATCAGGAGGTCACAGTTCAATTCTTGGTAGGGACACATGCCTAAGTTGTGGGCTTGATCCCCATTGGGGAGCATAAGGAGGCAGCCAATCAATTATTATCTCTCATCATTGATGTTTATATCTCTCCCTCTCCCTTCCTCTCTGAAATCAATAAAAATTTATATATATATATATATATATATATATATATATATATATTTCCCTAATATGTAAATAGACTGAATGATGGCACAACCAAACAACCGAACAACCGGTTGCTATGACATGCGCTGACCACCAGGGAGCGTGTGTGGAACATGGTGGGCATTGGCAATGGCAGGATGATGGAGCAGTTGAGTGGGGTGACAAACCAACGCAGGATGCCAGTTGCTGTCATCAGGGCAAGACTCTGGTGGTTACTGAAAATTCTTTGTTTCTGTACGCCAAGGTCCTGCTGGGCACTTGCACCTGCTGCTGGCGCTGGAGCCACCATTCGCACCTGCTGCCAGCATCTGGCACCAGCCCCGATGTCTCAGTGCCATCAGTAGGTATGTGTGGTGGCTACTGGCCCCAATCGCCCCTCAGGGCTTCTTTACCTCCCCTTGCTCCTAAGGGGAGATTGGAACCAGCAGCCACCTGTTGCACCTGCTTCCAGTGATGTCCCTGCTCACACCTGCAGCCAGCACTGGAGCCACCCCTCCCACCCGCTATTGGAACCCTACACCAGTCCCAATCGCTTGGTGTTGTTAGCAGGTGAGCAGCGGCTGCCTGCCCTGATCACCCTTGAGGGTTTCTCCACCATCCCCTGCTCCTGAAGGGCGATTGGGGCAGCAGCCACCACTCACACCCACTGGCGATGCTGGCATCGCTCACACCCACTGCTGGTGCCAGCCCCAATTGCTCTGCATCGTCAGCGGGCACAAGCAGGCCCAGTGCCGTCAGTGCATGGGAGGAGCGGTGACAGGAGCAGGGCTCCTGGCAGACAGAGGACCAGGGACAGTGGCAGGAGGTGCCAGGCGGGGGAGCAGAGGATGGGCCAAGACCCACCCCTGTGCCCATTGCAGCCTCGCGGCCCACAGTTCCTTTCAAGGTGAATGGATTTGTGCCCTGGGCCCCTAGTATCTAAAATAAAGAATGATCCACGGGTTCACTTTGGAAATTCCTGCCTAAACACCCACACTGACTGCATACATGGAAACTGCATCACAGAAATGATGTCGCAGGGCGCCACCATGGATGTCATGTCCAACTCCCTGGTCACTCTCTCAGCTGAAGTGCTGGAGGACTTGCTAGGGAATCAGTTTAGGCCATTGCCCCAACCGGCTACCATCAGCCAGCTCCAGAGGCTTCCCTGGCGCAGCTGCTCATCCACGGAGGACCTGGCTCACAGGCATTGCCAATGCTGAGGAGCATGAGCAGATGACATATCTTAACCATGTACAGCTCAATAGGACAATCATCTGTACACCGCACTGTGTGCTCATCACCCAGAGCCCATATCCTTCTGTCCCCATTAATCTCCCTGTGTCCACTTCGACTCCCTTTCCCTCTGGCTATCACCGTACTATTGTCGGTATCTGTGTGTCATATAATTTGAATTCTGTATAGTTTTATTAACCAATGTCACTCCAACAAATTCAATAAAAAATGAAAAAAATAAAATAAGAAAGATCAAACATGATATTTATCAGTAATGAATTATACCTACAACTCATGTTGGTTTTGTTTTACATTAAATATGAGAACAATATGCATATGTGCAATGTATTGCTATATAGCTAAAATTCTGGGTTCCTACTTCATTTCTTTGGATTTATTTCTTTTTTCTTAAACCCAATGAAGTTCTGGAAATATGGATATTAAAATAATCTAATATATATATTAGATTAAAATAATTAAATTAATTAAAATAAATTAAAATTATATATATATATATATATATATATATATATATATATATATATATATATATGCCTAAGCGGCCATCACAATCAAATAGATGATTGAACAGGCTGCATGGGGTGACCAGGCTGGCAGAGGGTTTAGTGAGGGATGACCAAACAACCACACAGCAGGCTGTGTGGAGTGGCCAGGCCTGCAGTGGGGATGTTGGGGGTGACCAGGTCGGCAGAGGGGTGGCAGTGAGGGGTGACCAGGCTGGCAGGGGGAAGAGTTAAGGGCAACCAGGCTGGTGGGGGGCCAGTTGGGGGTGACCAGACCAGCAGGGTGGGGGGAAGTTAGGAGAAATTAGGCAGGCAGGCAGGTGAGCAGTTAGGAGCCAGTGGTCCTTGATTGTGAGAGGGATGTCCGACTGCCGGTTTAGGCCCAATCTTGCCTAAACTGGCAGTCAGGCATCCCCTAAGGGGTCCTGGATTGGAGAGGGTGCAGGCTGAATTGAGGGGACACCCCTACATGAACAAATTTCGTGCACCAGGACTCTAGTCAATAATAATGTAAAAAATATATATATCAGCTGTGGTTTGGCCAAACTAAAGGCACTGGTGCCATTTCTTCCTCAAACTAGGAAGCCTAGCAAACTTGATATCCTTAAAGATGTAACAATATAGATATAATTTCTCAGTGATTTTTGGAAGGAGCCACAAACGCTAAGAAAAAAGACCTGGATCATCAGACCTGGATCAACAATACTTTTGCACCATATGTATCCTTAGCTAAAGAGCTGTTGAGAAACAACACCCACCATGCTAGCTATGCTGTGGGCTTGAAGAATGAGGAGAAAGGGCCCTGGGCAGATGGTGGCAGTGGTGAGTTGTCATTCATTTATTGCCAGAGTGTGATGTCTTCAACTGGATTTATCTCTCCACCCAGGAGTCTGGATAGATTCCCAGAAGTAGAACTCCCGAATCATGGCTCCCCCAAGTGAAATGTATAATAAGTGAAAAAGTTGGTCTAGACCTATAATCTAGAGACAAATAAATGCAGTATTTAAAGTTAAAAACAATTTTTAAATATATTTTATTGATTTTTTTACATATATTTTATTGATTTTTTACAAATATTTTATTGATTTTTTACATATATTTTATTGATTTTTTAAAATATATTATATTGATTTTTTACAGAGAAGAAGGGATAGGGATAGAGAGTTAGAAACATCGATCAGCTGCCTCCTGCACACACCCTACTGGGGATGTGCCCACAACCAAGGTACATGCCTTTGACTGGAATCGAACCTGGGACCTTTCAGTCCACAGGCTGACGCTCTATCCACTGAGCCAAGCCGGTCAGGGCAAAAGTTAAAATTTTTTAAATAAAAGAGAAAGAGGGAGAGAAAGAGAAATAATGTCACATCCTTTGGAATCATGGGAAGATTCTAAGTTCATAAAACTGTATCATGTGTTGGTAGCAATATGAATTTACAAATAAATGTCATGATGAAGAAAACTGCAATTTGAATATAGAGATCTAGCAGCACCATAAATCTAGCAAAAGAGAATGCCACATCAGTGTTAAAGGTGGAGCATAAGGCTGCTGTCTTATATCTAATATCACATACATCAAAACAATGAAGACCATCAAACATCAGAGGGAAGGTAGGGGAGGGTGAAGATAAGGGGGAGAGATCAACCAAAGAACTTGTATGCACGCATATAAGCATAACCAATGGACACAGATACCAGATTTTATATAAATGATTGTTCCCACTTTTAATATATTAGAGTCTGATTAGTTTTCTTACAGTTTGGTAATTAGGAGGATGGAGAGGGAGATGCGGTGGGGGCAGTTCTTCCTAGTGAGATAACTTGCATCTTGTCTTTTTTCCGCTTATAGTCTAGGAAAGTTAGTGTGGCATCAGGGGATTTCCAATAGTTAATTTTCTGCTTGGCCATATTTTGGTTTCTAATATACAATAAACCAGTGGCTGTGAAGGTGGTAATGATTGAAATGGCCTGCCTCAAGCACTGGCAATAATGGGGTGAGGTCATGAGCTCGGGAAGGGGGGTGGGGAGATAAAGGGGGGTATAGGGACACATATATAATATCTTAATCAATAAAGAATATTTAAAAAAAGTGAAGACAAGATAGAAAACAGAACAGAAATTATTCTCTCTCTTAAAAATGAATTTAATTTCATTAGAACTGCAGAAAAGAGAGCTAGGAAGAACAAAACCACTTCTCTTAATTTCAGTAAGGAAGGGATGGAGGATAGGGTTGTATCTGGAACAAATAAGGCACAGCCTCCTGGGAAAAATGTGAGCAATGTGTGTAAACATGATAAGTAACCTGTCCGACGTATTTGATATTGTCTAGACAGAATTGGAAGACCACAAGTGATGCAACTCTTCCTTTGTCTTGGTGGCTGTGGGATATGATTATAATGATAAGAAGCAGTAGCATTTCAAGGAGGATGTGTGTGTGTGTGTGTGTGTGTGTGTGTGTGTTGAGGGGCTACATCCAGGCAGGAAAGAATACAATATCACTTAATTTGTATTAAATAACGGTGCTTTGTGTTTTAAAAATTAAAAGGCCAACTCATTTTATGTTATCATTATTTGTTAAATCTCTACAGACAATGCATCCCATTATTGCCAGTGCTTGAGGCAGGCCATTTCAATCATTACCACTTTCACAGCCACTGGTTTATTGTGTATTAGAAACCAAAATATGGTCAAGCCGGAAAGTAACTATTGGAAAACCCCCTGATGCCACACTGACTTTCCTAGGCTATAAGCAGAAACAAGACAAGAGGCAAGTTATCTCACTAGGAAGGACTACCCCCACCACATCTCCCTCTCCATCCTCCTAATTACCAAACTGTAAGAAACTAATCAAACTCTAACATATTAGAAGTGGGAACAATAATTTATATAAAATTATTTGATACAATGGATAAATGTTCTACATATATTGGTTACATACAGTAATATTACAAAGGGGAATTTACAGGATGTTTATCAATTTGTTAAAAATACAAGTTGGTGGTCACACTGTAAGTTCTCATATATATAGAATGTCATGTATAATATATTTTATATCTTTATGTATAAACCATGAGCAGTCTAATTATATAAAGCTTCTATTTCATGAATTTCTACTTTGCAACTTTTAAAAAGAAACATTTTTTACTATTAATAAGACTGGTGGCCCGGTGCATGGAATTCGTGCATGGGGGTTGTCCCTCAGCCCGGCCTGCACTCTCTCCAATCTGGGATATCCCTCTCACAATCTGAGACTGCTGGCTCCTAACCGCTCACCTGCCTGCCTGCCTTATAACCCCTAACCACTCTGCCTGCCAGCCTTCTTGCCCCCAACTGCACCCCCTTGTTGACCTGATCACCCCCAACTCCCTCCCCCTGCTGGATTTATCACCCCCAACTGCCCTCCCCTCCTGGCCTGATCACCCCTAACTGCCTCTGCTTTGGCCCTACCATCATGGCTTTGTCCAGAAGGACATCAGGAAGGTCTCCCAGTCTAATTAGAGTATTACCCTTTCATTAGTATAGATTTATTACTATGATAGAGGCCTGGTGCATGGGTGGGGGCCGGCTGGTCTGCCCTGAAGGGGGCCCTGGATCAGGGTGGGGGTCTTCTTGGAGGGTAGGGCTGGCCTGGGTGAGGGGCTGGGATGGTTCACAGGCTGGCCATACCCCATTGAGGTGAGGGTCACCCCTGGAGGCGGGGTGGGCCTGGGAAAGGGGCGTATGGTCATTTGGGGGCAGTTTGCAGGCTGGCCAACCCCCTGGTTTTGTCCAGAAGAAAAGAAATCCAGAAGGTCTCCTAGTCTAATTAGCGTATTACACTCTTATTAGTATAGATAAGAGAGTTGAAATTTTAAAAGTATAACTCATTTCATTTAAAGGATGACTAAAGCTAGAAAATTTTACACAGCAAACAAAACCATTCACAAAATGAAAAAACAACCCACTGAATGTCAGAACATATTTGCCAATGTTACATCTGATAAGGACTTAATATCCAGATTTATAAAGAACTTATAAAACTCAACACCAAAAAACAAAGCCAAAAAAAAAGAAAAATGGTCAAAGGACCTGAATAGGTAGTTTTCCAAAGAGGACATGCAGATGGCCAATAGACATATAAAAAGGCGCCCTATTCACTAAGCTAATCATCAGACAATTGCAACTTAAAACCACAATGAGATATCACCTCACACCTTTAAGAATGGCTTCCATCAACTAATCCACAAATGACAAGTGCTGGTGAAGATGTGGAGAATAGGGAACTCTGAAATACTGTTGATAGGAATGCCGATTAGTACATCCACTGAAGAAAGCAGTATGGGGTTACCTGAAAAAATTAAAAATGGAATTGCCTTATGACCCAGCAATTCAATTTCCTGTAATTAATTTAAAGAAACCTGAATCACTAATTAGAAATAATATATGAATTTCTATGTTCTTTGGAGCCTTATTTACAATAGCCAAGATTTAGAACCAGCCCAAGTGTCCATTAGCAGAGGGGTGGCTAACAAAACCTATAGTTCATTTGAAAATGGAATACCATTCAGCCATCTACACCAATAAAAGAGAAAGATGCAAATTGGCCATACCTTCACTATGCCCACCAGCCAATCAGGAGTGAGTATGCAAATTAACCCAACAAAGATGGTGGGTTAATTTGCATACACAGGTCCCCAGCAGCCAGGGGCAGGGTGGGATGCTTGTGTTGTCACCATGGTGATGACGCAGACATTCTGCACCGCCCCAGCCGCTTTGAGCCTCTGAGCAGTGTGGGAAGGCAGAAAGGCTCCAGGCTAGAATGAAGGCAGAAAGATGGCTCCAGGCCAGAGCGAAGGCAGAAAGGAGGCTCCTGCCGGAGCGAAGGAGGTGCTGGCAGCCAGGGTAAGGGGGAAGGAAGGCCCATTCTTACACAAATCTTCATGCATCGGGCCTCTAGTAAAAAATAAAAAGGAAATATTACCTTTTGTGACACTGTGAGTGGACCTGGAGAGAATTATGCTAAGTGAAATAAGCCAGAGAAAGGCAAGTAAAATATGATTTCACTTATATTGGAATCTAAGGAACAATATTTACTAAAAAAGTAGAGATATACAGAGAACATACTAACAGCTGTGAGAGGGGAGAGGGCTGGGTAACAGATGAGAAGGGTGAAGGGATTAAACAAAGAAAACCAAAAAAGATTCATGGACACAGACAGCAGCATGCTGGTTGCCAGAGGGGAAAAAGGGTAGGAGGGGGTAGAAAAGGATAAAGAGGGGATAAATTGTGATGGAAGATGACTTTTTTGGGGGTAGTAAACATCCTATATAATAAAGAGGTAATATGCAAATTGATCATCACTCCAACACACAAGATGGCTGCGTCCATGTGGTCAAATATGGCTTCCCCTATGTGTACACAAGATGGTGGCCACAATATGGCCAGCAGGGGAGGGCAGTTGGGGGTGACCAGGCCAGCAGGGAATAGTTAGGGGCTACTAGGCTGGCACAGGAGGGCAATTAGGGGCAATCGGGCTGGCAGGGAAGTGGTTAGGGGGTGATCAGGCTGGCAGGCAGGAAAGCAATTGGGAGCCAGCAGTCCTGGATTGTGAGAGGGATGTCCAACTGCCCGTTTAGGCCCAATCCCACCAGGGGTCCCAGACTGGAGAGGGTGCAGGTTGTGCTATGGGTTACACATCCCCCCTCCCCACCCTTATGCACAAATTTTGTGCACCGGGCCTCTAGTACAATATAATATACAATGTACTGCGGAGTTGTATACCTGAAACATATATACTTCACTAACCCAATAAATTCAATAAATAACAAATTAAAATACATTGACCATTCTAATAAAAAATAAATTTTTAAAAAAGGAAACTAAATCTTGATGGACTTGCATAATCTATTGATTATTTCTAGTCAAACACACACTAAGGAATGCTAGAGTCCTTTTCAGCAAAAGTTAGTTAACAATGGTTTCCTGAGGTTCTAGGTAGTATAAAAGAGTAGAGGACTCAAGAATAACAAAATATAGGTTTGGGACCTGACTATTTCCTGGTGGTGTGACAGTATGCACATGTTCTAAAATAAAAAAATATATATATTCTCCTTAAATTTATAATCATCTCTCTTAAATATTTGAATTTACACAGTTGTTATTAGGATTAAATTTATAAGCATATTTAAAGTGGTTAGCAGGATGTTTGGCATGTTGTAAACATTCAATAAATGCTCACCATTTTTATTGAGTCATGAGTATTCATAATATACTATACTAGGATTGTAGGGCAAATAGAAGTAATACCACACGATCATTTAATTTTGGAGTCAATAGTTGTGAAATCTTAAAGAGAATGTAAAATCTTATTTTTAGTTTGCCTATAAGTATCCATGGTGCAAATGCATTAATTTATTACATATTTTCATTTGTATTTATTATAATAGCAGAATATAAAACATTTCCCTTATTCATTGATATAAAATACTGACTTTTTTGCTCAAATAAAATAATAGACAGTGGTATTAATTTTCAGATGGCATGTGAATATTTATTTAATATAATTGGAAATCTTTGGGCAGTGAGAGGAGATACTGCCCAAACATAAAAGATTTATCCACATAATCATTTTCTGTGCCTTGAAATCCCCAATTGCTATAATAGAATTTTTTTGAAGTGGAATTTTACAAATATGTAGCTTGCCAACATTCTTATACATCAAGAAAGACCTATCATTATAATTTCAGACCTTTGTCTTTGCCAATGAGAAAAACTTTATCAAGGAATGGCTACCTTAAGTGGCCTTTCAGCATCCAATTATATAGTTTCTTTTGAGGGAGGTGTATAATTGAGTAGTCATCAAGAACTAGGCATTGAGCATCCTCATTGTTCTATGCCAGAGTGTGGAAAAGAAGTTGGGGGTAGGGGGAAGTGGTGAAGTAATGAACCGGGGTATTCATATATAATTTTGTTTTTTGTTGATGCATCTGTCCTGTGTCTATCGACACAAAATATTATCAACTATTTATAATATTAAAAAGTATATGCTTTATAAGAATTTCAGGGCAATTTAGAGAATAAAATAAAGAATGGGTTAATATATAGATGAATGTTCAGGTGAAATTTTGTCACCTGACTTGAAAGATTAATATTACATAAACTTCTACTGTTTGCCTCTGCTTGTTAAAAATTATGAAATCTTATAGATTTTCTTGATCTCTTTTGTTTTAAATGACATTTTAATTTCTTACCATGGGAAATTTCAGAGACCAATTGCTATTATAATTTTTAAATTTAGTCAAGTTAATAATCCATACGACTCTCCAACTCTTCATCACCCCTCAATAAGGAAGTTAGTTGTTTTGTTTGGAAATCCTTTTGTGAATTAATAACCTTGAATTGCAGAAAAGTAAAAGACTATGCCAAAACATGTGTAAAACCATGACAACATATAAATGTGAATCAAAATGCCTCCTAATATTTTGCTGTATAGACTTTAACAATAGAGCTTCATTCTATAATAGTTTGAAACAATGAGCCATGTTAGCAAACTCTGAGGGATATGGAATTGATATTGTATCCCCCTAAAATGAATCACCTC
>PVJC01023718.1:0-25874 GCA_004026665.1 Murina feae | reverse complement strand
TAGCTTTACCCAGTGGCCAGATAAGTTTCTATCGAACGAGTAACAAAAAGCATTCTACATAAATGTTACAGGCACACTTTCAAATTAAATACCCACTGCATTTTGACGTTATTTGCTACATGTTCTTACAAGCTAATATCTTTTTAAAGCATTCTCGTGATTGGCCACAAGCCTTAGAACAGAAAACATGAGAATTCTCATGATCTGTCCGCAATGCTAGTTAAGTTTAGCTCCCAGGAAGCTAATAGGCTCCTTTCATGCAAAAGTGCTTCTCTCCTCCTCTCCTCAGGCTGCTCAGGATTGCAGACATAGTGTGTAAGCGATGATCGAACAGATGAGCGAATGAAAGACGGAGCGCTCTTGGCTCCCTACACGGACTTGTTTCAATGGGGGGAGGGATGCAAGGCTAAGTGGGTTCCGTCGGGGCTCAGCAGGGAGCCATGGAGACACCCCCCTCCCTCTGTCTTCCTCATTGCCCCCTCCTAGGCACCAGCATCCCTACCTAGCCAAGGGTCGCCTGGCCCTATTGACAGCCTCCAGGTCAGCGTAGCGCAGGTCCAGCTGGCAGCCCACCAAGATGACAGGTGCCCGGGGGCAGAAGTGCTTGATCTCTGGGTACCACATGGTCTTGACATGGTGAAGGGAATTAGGGTTGGCAATGGAGAAGCATAGAACCACCACGTCGGACCTGGGGGTGAAAGAGAGAGGTTTGGGGCAGAAAAAGTTAGCAGAGTACCTGCCCCTGGAACCAGGGAGAGCAGGCATACCCACCCAGCCCTACACGGCAGTCCCCCATCCGTCATGGGGCCTGTGCACATGATCTTACCCAAAATGCATAATAATAGTACCTCTGACTTATGTAGCTCTAAGTTGTGTTTTAGAGCTTTCGCTCTGACCTACTGGCTCTCTTTTTGCCACCTAGAGACTGAGCAAAGCCATCTCTGAACAGCTCCCCTAATTGCCCAGTCACAGAGCTAGTCGGCAGCAGGGCCGGGACTGAAACCAGGCCTCCTGACTCCAAAGCCTCTCCTCGCACCTCCCGGCTGCTCCCGTGAGAACCACCAGGCGGGCTCTACTCCTTCTTCCCAGTTTGACTTTCTCAGAGCTGCTCTGCTTTGGGGGGAGGTAGGGAAGCGCACCCTGGGCTCCCACAGGCAGCAGAGGCTTCCTACCTCCCATAAGCAAAGCGACGGTCTTTGTGGTGGTCTCCAAAGGTGTCCCAGAGGCGCAGGGAGACGCTGACGTCGTCTACCACATCTCGGGAGCGTTCCAGAACCTGTGGGGGAGGGAGAGTGCGATGGGAGTCAGCTCAGGGTGGTGCCAGCTCACCCCACGAGGGGGGGGGGGAGTCCTGGGCAGCCTGGGGGGTGAAGGACAGAGTTAGCACTGCCCCATGTGCCCCACACAACCTTTCTATCCAGGTGCCTTCTCTGTAGACTCAGTGACAAGGGCACCCTCCAGGCCGCCCAGGAGGAAAGAGTCTAAGCGGGCAGAGGGTCATGGAGATTCCCAGCATCACCTGCAGATCACCTGTCTACCACCTCTGACCTTATGGTATCAGCCAGCAGTTTCCTTCCCTCAGCTCTCATCTCTGCAAACCCCACCCCACCCCACCCCACCCCCTGGGGCTCCCCTTGCTGGGGCTGGGATTGCACAAAATGCCGTGACCCAGCATCAGGTCAGCCACGCTAAACACAAATGGTGGAGGACCACCCACACTGGGGTAGGCTCCCTCAGCCCTCTCCCCCGGTCCCTGCTCTTCAGCTGCCCCACCTTACCCCTTCGGGGCTTCCCTGAGCTCAGCACAGGCCAGGGTTGGGGACGCCGAGCAATGGCTTGGGAAGAAGCCCGGAGGCCTGGTGTGGACCCCTGCCCAGTGGCCTTGCAGCCTTACCTCCTGGCACACCCGATACTGGTCGATGGCCCAAACCGTGGGCACATGGGTGGCAAGCAGCTGGTACTGGGTGAGGGTGGCATTGCAGGCCCGGGCACAGATGAGCCTGGTCTTGCCCACGGCGTTGTCCCCCACCACAACGCACTTGATGGTCTCTACGTTTGGCCTTTCATAATCCATGTCAGAATCCATTAATTGGGACCTGAGGGAGAAGAGCCACGCGGTCAGGACGGCTTCGCACACCAGTTCCCCCGGGGCCGGGGCCAGCAGCTCCCCTCGGCCGGCCGGGCCGCCCCTCTTCCAGCAGTGGAGCAGAGCGGAGGAAGGAGTGGACAGCTTTCTGGACAGCAGACCCCACTCAGGCTGAGAGGAGCCTTCCCGTCGGATGAACCACTTGTCCCCCTCTGGTGAGCACCATCCTCCACCTGGGCTTCTCGAAGGAGGAGGCCCCAGAGGGAGAGAAGCCAGGTGGAGCTGTCCCCTCTCTCCCAGAGGGAGGAGAGCCTGCCTGGGAAGCGCACTCATCACCCACTCTCCTCCGCCAGCAGAGCAACAAACAGCTGAGAGAAGCAGAGTCAGGGCCAGGCCCCACCCCTTCCCAGCACGCCCAAGGGCAGGGCCGCTTTAAAGTTTAATGGACTCGGCAGAGCTGGGAAGCAGCTCCCCTGGCCTCCACCTTAGCCTCTCTCCTCCGGCTGTGGATTTCCAAGCCCCCAGCTCCCTTTATGGAGGTGCCAGAGTTTTCCTCCCAACCTGTCTGGATGCACCTGAGCAGCCCACGGGCCTCCCCTCCCTCCTGTGGGTCTGTCATGTGGCCTGTGTGGCTGGCTCACTCGGCGGCAGGCCCAGTTTTGAGATGGAGGTAATGGGTAACCATGGGCCAATGACCATACACCCCACAGCCAGTGGGCCCTGCAAACATCCTCCAGCCAGCCTCCGAAAGAGCAAGCTACACCCCATTCCTAGGAGAGGGATTTCTCAGGCTAGGAGACCCCCAGTCCCCAACAGACACCTGACTCTCTTAGAAGGAAAGTCCCTAAATTGGCCGCAAGGGTTATGGGGCTGCAGGGGGGAGGGAGCACAGGGTCAGATATGGGCCTGAGCTTCTGGGCAAATGCTTGCTTCAGTTTCTTTCTGTGTTGGACAGAGAGGAAAGGTCCCCTCAGAAGGGGATGGCTCAACTTCACAAGCAGAAGGACCTGCTACAATCAACGTGACATGTCGGTGTTTACAAGCTGTCACCAGGAGGGGCCCCCCCGGGCTTGAGAGGGCTTTCGCTAGCAGCCTCCCTGCTGGCACCGCCCTCTCAGAAGCTGGGCATCATTATCAGGCCTTTCTCTGGTCAGTGTCATTGGTCTGCCCCTGCTCACATGCCCTGTGTGAATGAAATCCGCTGGGGGCTGGAGCAACTTGGAGAAAACTTGCCAAGGCCAAGGACGGCTGAGCTCAGAGGAGTCTGGAGGCTGTCCAGGTGCCCTCACTGCTGAGCCACCCAGTCCGAGCACCAGGCCACCAGCAGCCGCCCAGGAGTGCCATTCCTGCCGGGCTGTAACTGGATGCCAGCATGCAGGAATGCAGAGTCTAAATATCCAAGTAACGATGGCAACTGGGATTTGCGCAAGTGGATGCATCTCAGCAACCTAAGCAAAAAGCGCAGCAAGGACTTCTCAATGAGACAGGATCTGGGCCCGGAATAGCAAGGGTCTCCAGCAGGTCCCTCCCCAGGCTCCAGGGTAACTGTATCATTCCTCTCTCTTCTCCACCCCACCCCCACCATCCCCAGTGGGCAACCTTTATTGCAAGCACCATGCTGCCTCCTCCCTGCTCTCCCTCCTGAGCGGAGGACCAGGAACCCTACTTTGACAGCTCCCGGACGCAAGCAGGCAGCTGGGAGGGTGTGTTGGCGCTGGGAGGAATGATCTGGGCTGTGGTTTCTGTTTTATCAATTGAAGAACAAAAACAGATAAAACCCCCAATACAAATATAGACACAGCTGTAGGAGAAAAAGAAAAACATACTAGCCAGTAGAACGTCTTTCTCCAATTTAGACTCTAGCACAGGCAGGGGGAGGGGGGTTGTGAGGAGGCATGAGAAGGAGGGTCAGTTCTTAAGTCCAGGAGCATCTTGATGGCCGGGAGGATGTCAGAACAGCAGAGCAGCGCTGGCCCAGGATCAGCAAGTTTGTGAGAAAGCACTCGTACACAAGTGCATCAGCAAGGCGGTCTGGTTTCCTAAGGAGGCGGTGCTGATGCTGTGGCTACCCGCTCGCATCCCCATGGGTCATCGTCCCGCTTTTTGTCCCGACGTTACATCTGTCCCCTCCAGCCCTGGTTTCCCTTTTCAGGACGCCGAGACCATGAAGAGCCTCACCACTCGTGGTGGAAAAGTGGTGTGCTCTTTACAGAAATGGAATAGCGAGACATAAACACTTGAGTTCAAATTGCCGTGTGCGTCCGGGTTACGTGGGGACAGCCACCCAAGTAGGAGCACGACATGCACTGTGCTGTGAGTTTCGACACCAGGCCCCGCAGGTCGCTGCTCAGACTGGACGGCCCCTCCCCATCCTTCCCCTGCTCCTCCTTTGCTTCCTCCCTGTTTTCATCATTCTCACCCCCTCCACCCCTGTCCCGGCTGCCTGACTGGTACACTTCGTTGTCATATCTAGGAAAGGGCAAATCACTTCACTTCCCCGGGTGTCAGTCTGCCCTTCTGGAAAATGGGTCTGAGGGCTTTGGAAGCGAGTCTCCTGAATCTTGGTGAGTTTGTGCCAGTAGAGGCTGGGCTGAAAGGAGGGCCTTGCCTTCTTATGTAATGTGGGGTTATATAATGCCAGATCACACATCTATATGTGTAATTACATCGTTCTTTAAGATACAGCCTGCCCAGTGGAGCCAGCAGAACTCTCTCATCGGGCCTGTCTCACACGAAATCCTACTGCACTGCAGCTGGCGCGCCACCCGCGATAATGTGACTTTTGCTCTAAAACATCGCTGTTTTACTGTATCATTGATGATGCGTGATGATACAATCCACTCCACGAGCTTCTCAACTTCCCGTTTCCTTCTGGCACTCTCTCCTTCAATGACTCTTGACTTTTCTGCACAATTGCCTCATCCCCATGCCGTCCAAGACTCCTGAATAACCTCCCTGAACGACAGCTTCCATGCCACCCTGGCCTGGCATCACAACACACAACTCACTCCTCTCTCAGGGATCCCAGAGTCACCGAGGTGCTCCCTCCCACCCGATCCCGTGATCCCTTCCCACAAACAACCTCTTGCCCGCTGCTCTCAGCTCTTTGTTCTCAGGGCAGATCACAGGCAAGGTGCACTCAGATAATCTACAACCCTCACCGGCTCCCCATCCCACCCCCACACCCCTACAAACACACTTTGCAGAGCCCAGAAAAGGCCCCCTCTCCCTTCCACAGCTGATAGGAGGCTTGTTCATCTGTGGCTGCCCTAGTCTGGTTGTCAAGGAAACTACAGAATCTCCCTGGGAGCCTGGCTTGTCTCCTAGCAACCGATATCCCACACCTCGCATCTTACAAAATGGGTAAGGGAGGACTATCTTAAAAATGAAGGTAAAAATAAATGAGGATGGATGGGATGGAGGGATTGGGAAGAGGTGAGCAGAGAGCGTGGCCTTCCACTGAAAGGCGGCTCCGACCAGAGTCTCTGACATTGTAATGTGAAGGAGAATGGAGAGATGAGTCCCCGGAAGACCCAGTGGTCAGCAAGGCCCAAAGGGATCTTGAATGACCAGATCAACAAAAACGCAAACCTAACACAGACGAAGCCTTCTCAGACACCAACGACCGATGCTGAAGGTTTCTCCCAGCAGTTTGCCAGAACTCAGATGCACAGACTGCAATGTGTTGGGTTGAAAACAAAACACTTATCTGGAATGACAAGCAAAGCACTCAAATTCCATTGGTTTTTAACGGAAACATTTCCAGCACTCTGGACCTTCTTCCTGACACACACACAAAATAAATTTAAAGAGGGAAGGGGGAAGGGCCTCCACACGCCAAGGCAACCAAATCATCTTCCTTTCCCTAGAAAAACCCGGAAAAGGTAAGTCCCCGGCCCCCTGAGACCCCAGCAGCTGCCACTACCGCCCAGGGAAGAGGAGAGGTCCGGAGGGGCGCAGGCAGGGCCCGCAGGGCGCAGGAGGGCGCAGCGGCGCGTTCCCAGAAGCTGCTTGCAACGCGGCCATAAGAGAAATCAAGCGTGTACTTACACCACTACATGTGACGGGGAGATTTCTAGTGTAAGGAGCACATCTCTTCCTGCTAAGCACGCTCATTTTAGGGAAATGTCTGGGGTCACTCCGCGCGTGCGAGTCAGGACGATGCCGGCGCCGCCGAGCTTCTGCTGCTGCTGCTGCTGCTGCTGCTCCCGCTACAGGCCCGGGCCCTGGCGCGTCAGATCAGAAACTCCGCCCGAGCAGCCGGGGCAGGACGGCTGGCCCGGAGCGGCCGCGCGCGCCACCGCAGCCATCGCCTCTTCCGGATCAGCATCTCCCCGCGCCCCGGGCGCCCAAAGTCATGGAGGCGCGCCGGAGCCGGGGCTGCGCGAGCTGCAAGCGGCGCGCAGGAGCCGAGGTGGGGCGAGGCCGCCGCTGCTCCGCCCGGCCCGCTCCGCTCCGCTCCGCAGGCGCGGCCGCCTGGACGCCTAGCGCGTTGGCAGTCCCCGGGACCGCGCGCGACCTCCTCCTTTCATTCACAAAAAAAGGAAACGGGGAAAAAGAGAGAGAGACTCGGGAGAAACAAACCCGGGAGGGGGTGATGAATTGCACCAGAAGGCGGGTGGCAGGCACCGCCCACCGCAGCGCGCCGTTGGTGGAAAGGGATTGGGGGGCGGGGAAGGGGCGGGGAAAGAAGGGGATTGGGAGCCCCGGCGGCCCCGCCCACGGCGCCGGTCCCTCCCTCCCTCCCTCCCTCCCTCCTGTCTCCCCTCTGGAAGTGGCAGGGCGCAGGTAGCCTGGGTTTGCCCCCAGTGCCAGGTTGCGCCCCTCTCCTTGGGGAGGCGCAAAACCTCTCTGACTCCCAAGGGATTTGCCCCTTCCCCCCGGGAAGCTGAGAAAGAATTCCAGGAGGCATCCTAGAGAGTCCTAGAATTAGAGGAGGGGAACTCGACATTTCCCCCCTGTCCTTTAAACCCAGCCTTCCACCGCTTGCCCACGAGGCGACAGCGTTTCTGCCAACGTGGGAATTTTCCCGGCGCCCAGTGTCTTCTCTCCATCGCCACCCCTGCAGCAGCAGCCTGTGCCTCGGACTGGGTGGGTCCAGGGCCATCTGCACCTGTTTCCCACCAAAGCCGTCTCCCCCTCCCTCTCCTCTGGCAATTTCCACTTCCATCCTACCCCATGCTATTGCCGCCTGGAGTGCACCAGTATCTTGTGATCACTGAAAAAAACACCACGAAAGACACTAGTCCTGGAGATGGCCCCTGAAGACACCTCTGGGCTGTCTGCGTCAATGAACTCCTCTGTAACACACAGAGGTTATAAGAGACAACATCTGTAATGTGAGTGGTCCTCAAAGGAAGCTTCCACGTTCAAGGCTAGTTTGACTATAATGACGCTGACTACTAGTAATTACAGTAGTTAGCTCAGTCTGGTTTTATCCATCTTGTTGTTTACCTCTGGACACTTTTTAAAGAGTGGCATGCCTTTCACTTAACCCCCTCCATCACACCTCCAACTTGTGCTCCAAAAATGCGAATCCACTCAAATACTAGTTTATGCAAATTATGATGAGGAAGAGAAATCCATTGCCTCCCCCTCCCAAAAAAAAGCCACATTTAAAAAATGAATTTTGCACTGTCTGAAGCATGTTCTCCAATGGGTATAATTGGAAGCTGCCCGTCAAGGTGCTCATGATAAACATGCTTTCTCTGCCTTCTTTGGAATCTACCTAGAGCCGAAGAGGAAATTGAAGATGAACGAGGGTGAGCTACCTCACACTTCTAGCTTGGACTCACTTTCCATAAAACAGAAAATAGTGTCTTGAATGCACGCTTAGGAGAGAAATGACCATATACAGGTAGGTGTGTTCTTCCCACTTATTTGGTGTTGAAGAGCCTCAACTATCATCTCTGGGTGCTAGAAGTCACTTCTTGGTGCTACCACGTGTGAGTGTGTGCGGGGGGGGAGGGGGGGAAGTTGGCAGAGCCTCCTCCACCAACACCCTGTTCCCCTCACCAGCTCCAGAATGCCAGCCTATTGCTTTCACCTTTCACACATCCAGGCACAGCCCCGTACAGCACAGAGATGGAAAACAGACGCCCTCTACCCCAAATCATGGGGCTATGGAGCCAAGACCCTCTCCGTGAAGAAAAAGCCAGCTCAGCCTGGGAACCACAGTGCTCACCCAGGCTGGACTGTGGGGGTTCAGGGGTATAAGTTTGGCCAAGTAAAATCATACCCCCTGCCCACACTCGGTAAACTGTCTCGGGCAGAGCCAGGTGCTCTGCTGGGGAGTGGGGAGTCACCTTGATTCCCAGCCCTATTTTCTGCCCACAATCCCCTTTCAGTTTTTCTTCAGAACCACGTCCTTCTGGACTACATCACCTCTCAGGCATTCCCAGTCACAGCCCCACTCAGCCCTCTCCCAGCATCACAGTCCCTCCAAGTCCCTGCTCCTCAAAAACCAATTCTCTCCCCCCACCCCCATGATCCTCCGGTCTTTTCACTGTTGAATCATCACATCCATGGTCCACCCTGGTCTGTGTGGGGGCCTCTGCACACCTCCCTCAGGCCAGTCTAGGAAGACCCTGCCTGTGTTTTCTCACTCCAGAGCAATGGAAGATTCTGGATGTGCAGGGGGCAGATCACCAGCTAGCTCCAGCCCTCAGCCTCTGCCTTACTGTGGCTGATGCCAGGTCTCCCAACCCAGCCCTGGCCTCCAACTAACTCACTCCTCCTACCTATTTAAGACAGACTCAGAACTTTGGCTTCCGGGCCAAGGATCTGCCTACCACCTTTGCTTCATCTTTGTGCAGCTGTCCAAGGCCAGAATCCTGGAAAACAAGGCCTTTCCCCAGGCTGGGTGCCTCACCAGCAACCAAGGAGTTATTTGAGCCTTGTCCCAGTCCCCAGCTCCCAGCCTTCAGCAGTGGCTCATAGCACAGGTAACTCCCTTCCTCCCTCCCCCACCCCACCCCATCCCACTCAGCTTCAGCGTCCATTTTCCTTGCTTCATTTTCCTTGAGGTTACTTCTCAAGGCAGGCCTGGTGGCAGGCTTTTTCAGAGTCTCCTGGTTTCTTTCTCTGCCTCCTCTCATCTTCTGTAATGCATGCACACACACCCCCGCACACCAGCCTCCTTCCCCATTTCTTTGGAGCGCTTCAGAGTCAGCAGTTGATTCTCCCACTCGCTAGCTGGGCTTCTGCACTGTCCTTGCACTGGTGGGCCTGGGCCACGCTCTGCCATGGCCTGGCTTACTCGCCCCAGGGTGGGGACAATGTGTGCCTGCAGCCTGGGGGGGATTGACAGCCTGGAAGCAGGATTCCAATCTCCCACCTCCCCTCCATCTCTTCCCTCACCAAAGCCCTCTTGTGATGCCTCCTTCCCAGTGAACCTGTCCCCACACTTGCTTCATCTTTGTCCAGCCTTCCGAAGCCAGATGGATAGGTCACCATCTCTCTCCATTTCTATAACCATCCTCCTCAGGACATCACATGGCTGCCATTTTCCTGCAGCTGGAGGCCCAGTCTGGGGAAAGAACTCTCTATCCTGGTTCTCAAAAAGGTGCCCACACAGCAGGCTCTCAGCACCAAGCCCTCCTGTCCCCGTGCTGCTGCAGGTCCTGCCCCAGTGCCAAGCTCCCTGTCCCCCCCTCCAACCTGCCTGTTCCATTTGCTTCACAGGCAGCTCCAGCCCATCACCTATTTGCGGGCTCCTAACCTCTTTTATCTCCACTCCTCTCCTGGACAAAGTCTATCCCACAGGCTTTGTGATGTGAGCTCTATCCCCTCCCCCAGTGTGCAGAGTCTGGGGCATGTGGCATAGCCACCCTGTGCTTGGGGCAAAGTTCAGAACCAGCTGACAACAAAAGCAGAGGCATCTCAACGTGCTGAGACCCAGCAGGAGGCAGGCATCAAATCAAAAGCTGGGGGTCTCTCAGCCCCCATGCCCAGGGCTCAGGGGCACGGCCAGGTCTCCGCAAGGGGAGGGGACCCTCCTGGACCTTTGCTCAGCCTGAACACTCTTCTTCCCACCTCCTGAGCCTGAATAATGCTAACGCATCCTTCAAGTCTCAGCCTAGACATCACTTCCTCTAGAAAGCCTGCTATGAATACCTCCTATAAAGTCTGGGTTCCCTGCTTTCTCCATGCTCCCCTAATAATACCAGTCTCACTAGTCTATCACCCTCCTCTAGGGTCTCCCCCCCCCCCACCCCAACCCTCTCTCTCAGTACTGAGAACTTGTTAGGAAGGGACTATGCTTATTCAAAACCATATCCCTCAGGCTGATCTGGCAGCAAGCACTCAGTAGGTACTCAGTAAATGCCTGATGGCTGAATGAATAAGGTGGGAATACTTGAGGGGGAGGGAGTACACACCACCCAGTGGCTGCTCACATGTTGTCCAGAGAGGTCTTCCACAGACTATACTGGCCTTTTCTTTGGATTGTCATTGCTCTGTGCTCCCTCTAGGCTAAGGTGACCAGACGTCCTGCTTTTGGCGGGACAGTCCTGATTTTTAACAATTTGTCCCGCGTCCCACGGTGTTTTTAAAAAGTCCCGATTTTTGGAAAGAATGCACGACAAGCTAGGGAACAGCGGGAGAACGGGAAGGGAATATACGATTTTTGGCGGCCAAGCGGTCAATGGTGTCTCGCTTTACCAATGTTAAAATCTGGTCCCCTTACTCTAGGCTCCTGGTTGGGCTGGGCTGAAGGGAATGGGACAGGGCAGGGGAAGACAGTGGGAGAAGGAATGAGCTCCCTGTGAGTCACTCGAAGAGGCACAACCAGGTTGGTCAGCCAAATGGAGGGTCTTATTCAGAGCGAGAGCATGGCTCCTGCTGTCCAGGCCCAGTGGGCTGAGACAAGCACCTGGGGGGCCAGGACAAAGGTCATCATCCCAGGGCGTCAAAGAGCTACTTGAGGAACAAGAACTGGGGTCATGGTCCATGCCATGCTGTGGGGCATTTACATATTCTGAACTGGCTTGGTAATTTGGAAAGAGTGGTACATTGTCCATCAGGAGGCCTGGATTCTGTCCTCATGCAGTTGTGTGATGTCAGACAATTAATCCCCTCTCCTCTCTGGGCCTCAGCTTTCTGATATACAAGGTCAGGTGACCTCCAAGATTCATTCCAGCACTGACACCCAACATAGGTTCCTAGCATGGAAGCCCTCTATTTTATCAGCCATCCTTTTCATTAGAGCAGCTCCTGACCCAAATTGGGACTCAGCAGAATATCAGCTGAAAGTAGAAGAAGGAAGTATTGGGGGGGAAGACTGATGGACAGACAGAGAATCTGATTTTGCAGTCATCCCTATTTTCAGTTTCCTTGAATGGTCACTCATAATATTGGGGCTAGTTCAGCCAAAGAAAATTCTAGAATTTCAGGAGAGATCAGGAATAATTAAGGATAGGCTTGGAGAGGCTAGCCTGACACCTCTGGAACAGTTGGCACTGGGTTATTAAAGGGAAATGGGAGGGCATCTCTGTCACAACCCCCAGGGAGCAGGATGGTGACAAGATGAAAACCAAGGGAACAAAAGCCTCCACATGTGGGCAGAAATGTGGGCAATAGCAGTCCTTCTAGTCTCTACTCCACCAGGAATTGCTGTGCCATTTTGGTCAACGAACCTTGCCTCTCTGATCTTCCATTGGGGATAACAACATCACTTGCCCAAAGCCAGGGAGTGGCTAAATGATCTTCTCATGGCACCTTCTCAGGGCTGAGATCAGAGACTGTGTGATCCTTCCAACTCTTCTTTCCCTCTTGCTTGCTCCTCCTTGCACAGACCTATGCTTAGCACCCCCCATATAAAGCGGGCCCCAACCCCATTTGTGTCTATGCCACCTGGGCTGCCTATGGGGAGCAGATGGCACAGAAGACATGGGCAAAACTGGGGTGGGAATTTCCGAGTGTCTAAGTCGGGTTGAAAAATCTGTGCTGACTTTGACCCTGGTGCCCAATAGATCTCCTGAAAAAGTAAACTAACAGGGTGAGGCAATAACAGGAACACAAGTGAGAATTCTGCTTGTGATCCTGAAAGCCCAGCCGGCCCCTTGCAGACTTCCTATGGCCAGCCACACTGTGAGCTGGCAAGGCTGCTCAAGGCAGGAATTGAAGAATCCACTCCCAATCTGATCTGGCCAGAGCCTCCACTGGCAGACATATGAGCTTGCAGACCCCTCTGCCCACTCACCCACAATCATCTACCCTGGCCTTGCCTCCCAGGAGTCACAGCTGGCTGAGGCCTCCGTATACTCCATGCACTGCAGCTTTGAAGCAGAAAAACGTGAGCATTTGGCTTGTCTTTAAAGAGCTGGAATGCCACCATCACTAATGCCACGGGGGACACACGGCCCACCCCACTCTCCTGGGATGTTAATTTCTTAGGACAGGACACTTTGGAAACCACCACCAGGTAGGCCTACAGCAGAAGGAAGCTAGATGGTGTTCCTACTTCTGCCCTCTTTTATAAGCAGAAAAGTCACAAGAGGGGGGCAAAACAGCACCCCTAGCCACAGCGTGTCCAGGACTAAACCTCCGTTTCACGCAAGCTGCAGAACGGGAGAGCAGGCCGTTCCTGGAGCCATGCAGAGCTGCGAGGAGGAGCTCTGAGGAGGCTGATCATCCCAAAATAGACTTGTTTCTTTTTCACAAGTTTTTCACGAGGCATTGGCATCTTGCAGCATAGGAAAAAAAAAAATAGCCTGAACTGTCAACAAATAAAGATTATAAAAAGCCCTAACTGTTCCTCATGAGTTTCCATGTGGCTGTGGTGCTCTAGGGGCTGGGAGGAGGGGGGCGGGGGGGGGTGGGAGGAGGCAGAGGAGGTGTGTGTCCAGGAGGCCCCACTCTTCTCCTTTCTGACCCCTCTGCCCCTCGGACGCTGGTTCTACTGCAGCTCACCGGGCTAATCGATGTTAGGGGTGGGAAGGTTTATGTTGACCCCCAGAGGTGGTCGGTTGTGAGTGCGGATTGCTGTCTACTGCTCCAGGTCTTAAAAACAAGTCCAGTGGCAAGGAGGCTGCTTTAAATACGGCTGCCCCACTGGGCGGACACAGTTTGTTTAGTAAATACTTAGAGTGCTCCGTGCTCTTGTCAAGGTCAGCTTACTCTGAACTTGAGCCTCCCCTTGGGCACTGCTGGGCATCAGTAACTAGAGATGAGTTGGGGGTTGCAGCTGCTTTTGATCCAGATTAAAGGCTTTGTTGTGAGTGATTCCAGGAAGGGACCTGGTCCTCACCTGCACCCTGACTTCCCCTTGTGGGACTCCAGGCCAGACTCATCCCTGCACCCTTTGTCCCAGCCCCAGAGCCTTCCTGGTACTGGGCCTCCAACAACACAAGAAAGAGAATGTAAAAGACACCAGAGAGGAGTTCGGAACAGGGTTCCTGGCCCCTCGGGGTCCTCAGTAAAGTCCGGAGGTTGAGCTAGAGGACATCTGAAGAGCCTCTGGCCCTTATATAACCAGAGAAGAAGAATGCCCCCCAGCTCCCCAGACTGTGCTCCCCACAAAGTGTGGGATCCGTCAGGGACTCACTCCACCCACCTTTACAGGCCCCCTCTTGCCTCCTTTCCTCCTCACCTCTCCTTCTTCCCTGTTTGTCTCTCCTAGTCTCTCCTCTCCCTTCCCTTTCCTCCTGGGCAGAGATTGTTATGAAAGCATACCATGTGGTCACAGAGAGGAGGGTGGCAAGCAGGCAGACAGCCAGGACGCTGGGAATGCTGATGCACACCACGCAGCTCTCGATGGGTAGGCGATCGAGGATGCTGGCCAGACCTTTCCTCAGGTGCTGGCAGTGGTGAGAGACCCACAGGGCAACTGCATTGTCTGGCTTCTCTGACCTGAAAGCTCTCTCAGGCTCCAGCCAGTGACCCCAGGAAAGCTGCAGCCCCTCCCGGGGTCATGGCTGAGAAGAGGGAAGGTTTGTGTAGAGGGTCAATGTCTCTTGTCCCAGTCAAGGCTTTGCTCTGCAGGGCGCAGCCATTCGCAGTTTCCCGGACCCTGGGGCGAGGCATGAAGTGAGTTGGGGGGAAGATGGGCAGACCAGACCCCAGGAAGCTGCCAAAGGGACACAGAGGGTACGGGAGCTGGTGCTCAGGGTTGGAAGCTTCTGAGGAACAGATCAGCCCATTCTACCGCCTGTGGGGCAGGTCCCTGGGCGGAGTGGCAGGGGTGGTGGGTTGCTGCTACCCAGCTTCTTGGAAACACAGTCCAGTGTTCCATCAAGGCCACAACTCGTCTGGAAGCCTGGGCTTACCACTGGCTCTGAAAGTTCCTGATCACTCTTTCTCCCAACCTACCTTTTCCTTCTTCCTAGGAGATGCCCGAGAGCTCTCTGGGAGCCTGAGCAGTGGGTGGAATCCAGGGCTGGAGGCGGACCCACCAGGAGACTCTTGTGCTATCAGCTCTGCACCCCACAGGGTAGCCATGGGGTGACCGAGCGGCTTCACACCCCTGAGCTTACAGGGCTCCAGCCGCCATGTACACATGCCTCGCTGAGGACCTGGGCCAAGGTGCATGGAGGTTTCAGTCCAATTTTGTTTCTCCTTCCAGTCAGACCTGGCCAAGCACTCACTGTCAGGTTGTCAGTCCTGACCGCACTCGGCTCCTGGGCCTGCCGTGAGTGCAGTGGGCAGAGGGGGTGTGGCCCACTGACAGCCCTGCCAGGCAACCAAAGTCAGATCACTTGTCCTGGGCCTCTGGGAATAATGAGACTCGTTTGCTCATTCATTCATTTATCTTTTCTCCCATTTATCACATGCCTGTTAACACATTGTGGACGGATCAGGAGAATTCTCACTTCATTTTACAAAGTTTTACGAAAGTATCATACTTTATAAGATATTAGCTTGTAAGAACATCTATATATATAACACTCTAATATGCAAATAGAACAACCTTGTAGCTGTCACGTGTGCTGACCACTAGGGGGGCATGTGCGGAACATGGTGAACGTGGGCAGCAGGCCGCAGAGCACGGGATATGGAGGGCATTGGCAATGGTGGGATGATGGAGCAGGTGGCGGGGGGACCAGACCAAGGTGGGGTGCCAGTCACTGTCATCGGGACAAGCCTCTGGTGGTTACTGAAAATTCTTTGCTCCCACACACCATGGTCCCACCTGGCACTTGCACCTGCTGCCAGTGCCCAGTGCTGGCTCTGATCACTCAGCATTGTCAGCAGGTGCAAGCAGTGGCCGCCAGCCCCAATCATCCCTGAGGGCTTCAGCACCTCCCCCTGCTCCTGAGGGGTGATCAGGGCAGCAGCCACCACTTGCACCCACTGCAGCTCCGACCCCACTTGTACCTGCTTCTGGCACTGGCCCCAATTGCTCTGTGCTGTCTCAGGTGTGAGCAGGGCCTATGCCATCAGTGTATGGGAGTGGCAGAGGCGGGAGGGGGGCTGCCAGCAGACAGGGGACTGGAGGCCGTGGTGGGAGGGGCCAGACAGGGGTGTGGAGGATGGGCTGAGACCTGCCCTTGTGCTCACCACAACCTCTTGGCCCACAGTTCCTTTCAAGGTGCGTGAATTCATGCGCTGGGCCCCTAGTGTAATAAATAACTTCAACATGCAATGGGTATTTAATTTTGAAGCTTGCCTTTAACATTTATGTAAAACGTTTTTTTGTTACTCGTTCAATAGAAACTTATCTGACCACTGGGTAAATCTAGCAATAAAACTACTGGTCCGCAATGTGTTACATACCAACTCATGCCAGACACTGTGCTAGAGCCCAGTCATCAGGAGCTAACGTTTAATAAAAATGATGATTATTATGATTATTAGAATAACAATTATTATTTATGGAGAGTTTATTACATGCCCAGTATTGGACGATATGTGCCACTGCATTTAAACTTCCTACAATCCCGGGCTGAGGTACTATCCCCAGTTGGTAGATGAGGACATTGAAACTTCAGAAAGTGATGCGAGTCACCAGGCTTGCAAAGTGGGCAGCTGCACAGCCAGGTTCTAATCTGGTAGCTGGCTCAGAGCCTCCCAGAGGAAACCGATGAGCCTGATTTTAAAGCATTAACGTGTGGCTCATAATTCATATAAAAACAGCCCTCCTTTCTTACAGATGCGAAACCTGAGGCCCAGAGCAGACAACATCCAGGCAAAGTCACCCAGGAAGTATGTAGCCATGTCAGGCCCAGTGCCCAGGCCCCCGTGCCAGACTTCCTCTCCGGGTTTCTCTTGCGTGAAACTAGTGGGTTCTGTGGGACGATTCCTCACAGTTTTGAAATTCTGACTGTATGATGCTATCATCTGATGTCATAGTCTGCCTTCAGGGAGGGTCAACAGGAGACTCATGGCTATAGGGACACAGAGATTGAGAAACAGGAATGGACCAGCTGAGACTTGTCTCCAGCCCTGTCCTAGCCCACGCCCACCACAATCCTTGCCCCATAGGGAATCAATAATGTGGAAATGTTTTCATGCCTCAAGGCATGGGCTTCTAATTCAGTTGATAGAATATCTAATCATAATAATAAAAGGCTAATATGCAAATGGTCATCACACCATGACACCCTCACGACTGATCAACGGAGACCTGAGGCTGCATGGTGCTAGGCTGGGCCAAGGGACCTGAGGCCACACCCCCTGTTAGTGGGGTTTGATGGGGGACCAGAGGCTGCACCCACTGTCCTGCAGGGCTTGACAGGGGTGGGTACCGGCCGAGTCTGGGTCTCACCCAGTGGGGCTGGGGCTGGCTGGGTCTCGGTCTGGTGCAATTTTGAGGCATGTGCAGGTGGGTGGGGACTTGACTCTGGGTCCCACAGTGCGCCCCAGACTCTGACAGGAGGGAGATTTTCATATAGATTTTACTAATTTTCTCTTCTTTTTAAAAAAAATATATTTTATTGATTTTTTTACAGAGAGGAAGGGAGAGGGATAGAGAGTTAGAAACATCGATGAGAGAGAAACATCGATCAGCTGCCTCCTGCACATTCCCCACTGGGGATGTGCCCACAACCAAGAATCGAACCTGGGACTCTTAAGTCCGCAGGCTGATGCTCTATCCACTGAGCCAAACTGGTTAGGGCCATTTTACTAATTTTCTTTCATCTCTGACACTTCTATTATAAAGAAAGGGCAAATAGCAATATTAAAATATTTCCTCAAATTAATTCTCTTTTAATGTGCACAATTTCGTGCACTGGGCTACTAGTCTATAATAATAAAAATGTAATATGGAAATTAGACCAGATGTCCTTCTGGACGACCTTCTGGATGACCTGCTGGTTGTGAGGGAAGCCTAGGTCCTGAGTGCCAGAAGGAAGCCAATGCTGGCAGTGAGGGAAGGAAGGCCTACTCTTGAACGAATTTCATGCACCGGGCCTCTAGTACATATGTAATATGTATACATGTGCATATGTTATATGTAATATGAATATCTATCTATCTATCCCTAACTGACAGGTCTTAAAGCTGGAGATGAGAACATATGCCTTAGAGGCAGGGGCACAGGAAGAAGACATAAAATTACTGTAACTTAGGGTCCAGGCAAAGGGTAACTGTAAACGTAGTCAGCTGAATCCTCAAGTGGTCACCTCACACAGTCCCTTTCAGCCAGGCTGACACTTCTGAGAGGGCTATGCCCTCCTCTCCCTTTGCCGAGGCCCAGGCTGCCACCTCTCAGCCTCAGCCTTTGGTCTGACTTACCCCAGCCTAGCAAGGACACCCTCAGGTCCCAATCAGTCTTGGTCTCAGCCTGGCCCCTCCCTAAAACAAAGGGAACCCCTCATTTAGCTCATCCTTTGCAAAGAGGTGACAGCAGCCTGGCTGGGGATCTCTGTGGCCGGAGAGGAATTCGAGAGCAAGCCTGACGGTTCTTGGCAGGTGTGGCTAGAAAGAGGGACAGATTGGGTGGGCAGGGGCAAGAGAGGGCAAGTATGAGGGCTCGTTTTCTTTTTGGAGAAATAGATCCCACTGCCTGAAGGATAGGGAGCGGGGAGGAGCTATTAAAGAGTGCAACGGCCAGGTGAGTATGACAGGAGAGTGGAGTTCCCTGGTATTGGCAGCTGCCCTTCAGGTTGGGGAGGGGCTGAAGATAGAGTGGGCATGAGGGCCAAGGTGGCCCAGAATTATGGGCTATTATGGCCCTCCATCCTGGCCAGTGACCCCTTGGATTGAAAAGGATGAAATGGGGTAAGAGATGGGGTGCATCCTCCCTCTCTTCCCCCTCTCTTCTGGCCAGGTTCTGAAGGAAAGAGTAGAAGCCAGGACTGCTGCTGGTGCAGCGCACCTGTAGCCAACCCCCCTTGACATTCCCACGTCAAGTGGAATCTCCTCTTCCTGTCCTGGGATTGGCTGCAGTCTTGGGCTGCTGCTCCTTCATGGCTAATTCCTTAACCTAGTCACCCCTTGTTTTGCCTTCACATCTCCCTCCTTTCAAGGAGGTCGTGTTCTGTCAACTGCCCGCTGTACTTACTGAATGCTGGGAGTGACCAGGGGAGGACAGGTGGGGCAGCTGAAGGGGCTCAGAGAATCCTCTCTTTACCCAGCACAGAGACAAGGCTGGGGATGATCTCAGGTCTAGTGGGGGGTGAGCCGTTCACTTTTGCTACCTCTCCTTTGGGACCAGCTGGCCTGTCATGATCTCCTGTCCAGAAACTGTCCTGGGCCAGGTCAGTGGGAGTGAATGCTTGAGGAAACAATATGTGAATTATTAGGGGCCGGGATCCAAAGCCAGCCTATGGGGAGCCCCTGAGGGACATGGTTACTATATCCAGGAGTGGGACCCACAGGCTGGCCTCCTGGTCACTTCCCGCTCCATCCAAGGCTATGCGCAGCCCAGAGATAAGCCACCTGGAGGCCATATTATCATCTTTGGACAGGTGCTCATTCTTGGAATGGCCCCCCCCCCCTCTCATCTCCCCGGGTCACACTTCGGTCTGGCCTCAGGCTCTCAGTCTGACTTCTGCCCTGGCCTCTCCTGCCCTGGCGACTCACACTGCTTTGGAATTTCAAGCAGGGCTCTTCTGACGCACATCTTGAAAACCTGGCTTTGAGCCAGGGAACAGCGCTGTTGCTTCAACCCCAGGGTGACTGGGGCTGGCCCGCTGAGCTAGGGGCTCCATAGAGCTGTGGAGAGGGAAAGCGGGCTGAGCACGCGAGGCTGGCGTGCTGGGGCTGCTGCTGGACAGGAAGGCGCTCTTCCTGCTTCTGCTCACCTGCAGGGGCAGGAAGCAGCTGAGAAAGCCATGGCTTGCAGGAAAACCATGATGATTGAGCAGCTGAATTCAAAACCAAGAGAGGCCCTTGTGCTTTTTAGAATGGATTTCCAGACTTCAGTGTATGCTTGTGGGTTTTAAAGGTTTGCTGGCCCCTAATTTTGAATGTTAAGAATGACAGCCTCATTACAGGGTTGATGAAGTTTCTATACCACTCCTATCAACTTGAGCCCTACTACCTCCCCCTTTTGAATATTAGCAACGGGCTGGCCCCCGGTGAGGTTGTGGAGAAGGAGAGGGAGGATTGTCATGACGACGCACTGGCCTGGAACTAAAGACTTGGATTTACTTCCAGGTCTGCCATCACCCCAATTTCTCCCCATCAGATACATCAGCAGTGAAAGGGGAGCAGATGCCCACAGCCTGACAGCACTCACCTCTCACAGGTAGCTTGAAGGGGCCCCCTGTTCTGTGTGTTTCTCCTACCTCCACTCCTCCTGAAAGCGACTGCTCTTTCCAGCCCTTCACCAGAGTGTCCTTGACCTCTTACCTCCTCACCCTGCCCCTCCCAGCTGCTTGGCTGAGAAGTAGAAGGCTGTGTGCCAGTTGGCGAGACTGACCCCTGCCAGTGCACAAAAGGGGCAGGGCCAAGGGAGATCCTCTGGATTCTGAAAGCTAAGTCCTCACACCACTGTCCAGCCCCAAAGAGTTCCTTTAGTGAGAGGACCCAGGTCAGGGAGTTGGCTTGTCAGCGAAGATGACACCCTGAGGTCCTTCCGCTACCGTCCTCTTTGGTAGGGAGATCTGATGCGTGGGGCGCCAGGGAAGCATGCTTTCGGCACTCATCTCACCTCCCGCCCTCTCACCCACATGTTAGGAAGATGTAGAGGAGTAAAGGGTGAGGGTAAGGGAATGAGAATGTGCCTTGACACTCGCACCAATGATCATCTTTTTTTTTTTTTTCCAAATGAAAAGCACCTTTAATAAGACAACACTGCATCATGACCAGATAGGCTTTGGACTTTGGTATCCCAAGTCAGACTGTCTGAGTTCAAGTCAAAGGGATTCCACCTAACAGGCTTGGCTAAGCTGCATGTTTCCTTTTGTAGTCATTGACATTTTTAATCATGTACTATATGGCACATTAAAATATTACCTATATCTAACTTATAAAACATACCAAGGACCCAAACAAATGTGACCTCTTATTCAACTTAAAAAGTATAATAGAACCAAGACACTGCATGGTTGAAGCTACACATGCATAGTTCCCCATCCCCACCTCCCACCTCTCCAACAGAAGGACCCCTATTCTGCATCCTGTTTATTTCCTTGATGATTTAATATAATCTATATCTTCATCTGTAATTGATTTTTTATCAATGGGGGTGGGTTGCTTGTTTTTGTGTTTAAGAAAAAACAGTATTTTCCTTTAGGAATATTTCCCTGGTTCTACAATTTACAGATGTTCATTAATAAGTATTATTAATAATTGCAGCAAACCTGGAAAATATGAAAAAAATAAAAATTTTCATCATCAGTAGATAGAAATCTCTAAAATATGTAATCATTATTTTATGTGTATACCACTATATATATAGGGTTCTATTCCTTTTTCATATCTTACTTTTTCTGATCATATAGGTTCATAGTAGAACATTTAGACAATAGAACATAAATAAAGAAAAAATATGTGTTTCACTCTGCTCGAATGTTCAGTGTGCCTCCCAACATTATAACTGGCTATTCAGGAGCAAACTTCTCCACAGGTAAGAAGATTCCAGATCATGTCCATCACCCAGGCCAGTGGAAAGGTGTTCTGGCCATGTCTTTGGTCAGGAAGAGACTTGTATACACCTGCTGGAATAAGCATACCACGGGAAGGTACTGTCAACAACCGTCAACAATGCAACCTAATTCCAAATATCCCCATTCAACTTCCAGGAAAAAAAAATGGTGCTATTGAATATTTAGTGGAACCATCCAAGGCACTTAAAATCAGTTAAATGATAAGTCATGCTTCTACCACAAACTTTTACATAGAAAATAAAAGCATCGATTATGACCATCACTAAAACCACCACGCTGCGTCCCCCCAACCCCAGTTCATTCATGCTCTTCTGTGGCCCAACCATCAACCTCAGAGTTTCAGTTATTTTTAGCAAAACTAAACAGATTTGAACTCTTGTTTCACTGGAGTGGAGTACAAGTTGTCTCCATATTGGTGCAAACGGAGCCAAGCAACCATCCCGACTCCTCTAGACTGAGGCTGGAAGGCACCGCACAACCCGCAGGCCAGGTCCGTACCAATGCATTGGAGTTGGCACCAAATCGAAAGTCTAGTTTGTTAGGTAGTTCCACCTGGTGCATTAGAAGGACTTGAGAATCAGGGAGTGACAGGAAAGGCTGTGGCCAGTTGGGGGAGAAGTTCTAAAACAGACATTGCCATCTTGGCCAAGCCTCCCTTGGCCTACATGCTAGAACAGAGATGATGGCCCAGCAGGTGGCCTCTGAGCTTCCTGCACCGGGTTAGGTGGGATGGTGAGAGGACAGGACCAGAGGTCACGGGGAGGCTTCTTTCCTCCAGCTCTGCCTGGCCGAGCCCCAGCACTGAGCCTCTCCAGTGACAGACATCCCCATTTATAGACCAGGACCTTTGAAAGCCAGTGGGGAGGCCTGGGTTGCGGGAGTGGGCAGAGGGGCCACGCCTCTGAGTGGAAAATGTGGGGTTATGGCCGCCTGGGCTGAGCAGCTTGGTGCCACTGCGGCTGGAGCTCAGCTGACTGGGCTCAGGGCCAAGCTTCGGCCTGGCCTCCTCTGGAAGAGCTGGCACTTTTCTGTGAGTCTGTGCCAGCCGGGGCAGGCACTGCGCATTCTGCAGCCTCTGTAGAGCAGATGGAGTTGCTCGAGGGGCAGGTAGGAGGAGGCAGGCGCTGTGGATGGGACCTACCTACTGCCCCTTACACCCTTGCCCTCCCCTCCCCCACCCAGATTCTGGAAGTTGGAGCCTGCATCAGCCGCAGCTGTGAATACCTGGCAGAGACCACAGTGCTGATTTATTCAAATGAACCTGGTTAGGGGAAGACTCAGCTCTCAACACCAGCCTCCTAGGACCCATCTCCAGGGGTCTGCCCTAGTGAGGAGAGCATCTCAGGGCTCCATCTAAGTGAAGAAGAGAGAGGGGAGCGGGGAGGGATGTCTATTGGCCATCTTATGTCCTCTTTGGAGGTCACTGCAGTCTTAGAGGCTCCTGCGCTGAGGGCAGCTCCTCCAGACTAGCCCCAGGCTCTGCTTCAGTCATCTCAGCCATAAACCTCAGCCCACAGTTGTTGAATAACAACTGTCACACAACCACTTATACCAGCAAATGAATCAACTCCAGTCCACAAACACTCATTGAACTAGTTATGGCCTGCACTATGCCAGGCATGCTTTACAAGAGAAAGTGAGATTGTAAGGAAAAAACATATTCCCACAAGCAGACCTTTTATATATCCTGCAGTAGAATTCGGGAAAATGCTTATAAATCTCAGAGGAAAATCGGCAAGTCGTTTAAAATCGGAAAAGCGGTGAACAACTTCCTTTGCTTTAATCTCTACAAACAGATGATGTGTCCCACTTGAAAGAAGGAGCAGCTTAAAGCCACTGAGTGGTTTCTTTTTATTGGCTATGGTGAAAAGAGAAGGTTAAATATAGGAGATTTGAACAATTTTTTTAAAATGTTGTTTTGGGGTCATAGCTATGGAGTGAGATGCACTTAATGTAATTAAGTTGAAATACGAAGTTGTAATTTGGAATTTCTAGAGTATTTGAGACTTCACACAAACGTGTTAGAAGATGAGACTCTTTGGAATTTAGAGGTCTAATTTTCAATATCCACAGTTTGTTTTTAAAGAAAACTTGGTGTTGGACATTAGTTCAAACTTTCACTTTGAAGATAGTTAAGATAACAATCAAAATTGTCCTGATCAAATGAGTTTTTATTTATCTTCTCACTCGTAAGATAAATACCCAATTTTTCACTGTCCTAAAAAATATTCTAATGTAACAATTGAGTATTTAAAATCTGAAGGGCTTTAATTTACAAGTAATTTTTTTAGCAAATAAAAATAGGCAAAGAACTTGCAAATATTAACTTTAAAATAAAATAATATAGAAACAAACTTTTTAAAATTTCTTTTTCAATTACAGTTGACATACAATATTATATTCATTTCAGGTGTACAATATAGTGATTAGACATTTGTATACCTTACTAGGTGATCATCACAATAAGTCTAGTACCTCTCTGATACTATACACAGTTATTACAGTATTATCGATATATTTCTGATTCTGTACTTTATATCCCTGAGATTGTTTTCATAACTGACAATTTGTACTTCTTAATCCCTTTTATGTTTTTCACCCATCCTCTCAACTCCCCACCCATCTGGTGACCATTAATTTGTTCTCTTGTCCATGATTTGTTTCTGTTTATTTATTTATTTATTTTTTTTTTTTTAACTTTTACCTACAAATAAAATCATATGATACTTGTCTTTCCCTGTATGACTTATTTTACTTCCCATACTACGTGCTAGGTCCATCATGTTGTCACACATTACAAGATTTCATTTTTTTAAATGACTGAGTAATAGTCCATTGTGTATATGTACCACGTCTTCTTTGTCCAGCCATGTGTTGATGTGCACTCAGGTTGCTTTCCTATCTTGGCTCGTGCAAATAATGCTGCAGTGAACAGAGGAGCGCATGTGTCTTCAAATTAGTGATTTAGATTTCTTCAAATAAACACCCAGAAGCGGGACTGCTTCTGTTCCATTTTTTATTTTTTGAGGGAAATCCACACTGTTTCCCATAGTGGCTGCACAGATTTACAATCCCACCAACGATGTACGAGAGTTCCCTTTTCTCTACATTTTTGCCAGCATTTATTGTTTTTGATATAGTGGAAGCCTCATGCATGAAAATTTGTGCAAGAGTAGGCCTTCCTTCCCCTGGCTGCCAGCACCAGCTTCCCTCCAGCCCCGGCTTCATCAGGAGGGACTCCGGAATGATGTCCAGAAGACGTCTGATCTAATTAGCATATTACCTTTTTATTATTATAGACTAGAGGCTTGGTGCATGAAATCGTGTATGGGTGGGGTCCTTCACCCTGGCTGGTGATCAGGGCCGGTAGGGGCCGCTGGCCAAGGGCAGGGACCGTGAGAGGTTGGCTGGCCATGGGAGATTGGTTGTGGGAGTGCACTGACCACAAGGGGACAGCTCCTGCATTGAGCGTCTGCTCCCTAGTGGTCAGTGCACATCATAGCAACAGGTCAACCGGTCATTCGGTCAACCAGTTGTAATGGTCACTTAGGCATATATCTAATCTAATAAAAGAGTAATATGCAAATTAACCCTCACTCCGTTACACCTAGGCCACACCCACTAGCCAAGCCACACCCACCAGTCAATCAAAATGATGATATGCAAATTAAACCAGCCAACATGGTGGCCAGCAGCCACGGAATTAGAGCAAACAGGAGGCCAGCGATGGAGGAAACTGGTGCCTAGGCCAGCTGTGGCCTCCACTCAAGGCAACAAAGTTTCAATTATAGAAGATAAATAAACCCCAGAACCTGCTTCCAGCCAGCCTCACTGGGACCTTGAGTCAATGGGAGCTGTGGCCAGCCTGCAAACAGCCCTCAGCCCCGTACCCAGGCTGGCCAGGCACCGCAGTAGGGACCCAAACCATGAAGGGACTGTGGGCAGCCTGAAAATGGCCCTCAACCCCTCACCCAGGCTGGCCACACCCCCATCAGGTGAGGGTCCCCATTGAGGGGCTTGACCAGCCTGCAAACAGCTATCAGCCCTTCGCCCAGGCTGGCCAGGCATGCCAGCAGGTGGACATCTCCCGAGGGGTCCCAGACTGGGCTGAGGGACCCCCGTGAGTGCACAAATTTTTGTGCATCAGGCCCCTAGTATATATTATATAGATAGATATCTAATCCAATAAAAGAGTAATATGCAAATTAATTGTTTCTCCGGGATGCCTAAGCCACACCCACCAGGCCAAGCCACGCCCACCAGCCAATCAGAGCAGCTGTATGCAAATTAACCCACCCAAGATGGCGGTCGGCAGCCATGGAGTTAAACAGCAGGCTTCCATTGCAACAGCCTGCCTAGGCTGGCTTAGCCTCCGCTCACGGTAACAATGTTTCAATTTTGGAAACCACGGAGCTGAAAGAAACAGGAAGCTTCCTTACCTGCCTAGGCCTCAGCTCAAAGCAACAATGTTTTAATTATAGAAGATAAATAAACCCCAGAAACCTGATTCCAGCCAGCCTCACTGGGACCTTGGGTCAATGGGAGCTGTGGGCAGCCTGAAAGCCTGAAAATGGCCCTCAGCTCCTCACCCAGGCTGCCCAGTCACCCCAGTAGGAACCCAAAACCTGAAGGGACTGTGGGCAGCCTAAAAACGGCCCTCAGCCTGTCACCCAGGCTTGCCACATCCCAGTGGAGTGAGGGTCCACACTGGAGGGCTTGGCCAGCCTGCAAACAGCCATCAGCCCCTTACCCAGGCTGGCCAGGCACACCAGCAGGTGGACATCCCTTGAGGG
>PVJC01023717.1:0-26156 GCA_004026665.1 Murina feae | reverse complement strand
TGTTATATATTTAGCAATATTGTTATTTGCCATTTCTGTGTTCCGATATCCTCTAGCAGCAGTTCTCAACCTGAGGGTCTCGACTCCTTTGGCGGTCAAATGACCTTTTCACAGGGATCGCTTAAGACCATCCTGCATATCAGATATTTACATTACAATTCATAACAGTAGCAACATTACAGTTATGAAGTAGCAATGAACATAATTTTACGGTTGCGTCACAACATGAAGAACTATGTTTAAAGTGCCTGAAGATTGAGAACCACTGCTCTAGAGCAATGGAGATTTTCTCAGCAGACTACACCGAGCACAGCTGAGAAAGAGAGATTTGATGCAACATAGTACTGTTTCTGTGAAGACGCTAAACTAGTACAGTCTTAAGGGTTCATTTGTTAGCAACCTGTGGTTCCTACACAGATGTTGTTCTAAGGTCTTTAAACTCACAGTGTTTGTGGTAAGAGGCAAAACCATTCTCTTAAAGGGTGGAGTCCGCCTTGTTCTCTTTGTTTACCCATTGTGGGATTGGAAACATTACTGGGGCACTCTTCAATTAAAAATAATGGAAAACCTCACTAGTTAGATGGGCAGTAAGCATGCTTTAAGGAAGGATGGAAGGAAGAACTTGTTGGACCAATATTAGTTGCAGTTCAAATTTCAGAATAAAATCTGAATTCTTTGATGTTTTAACTTCCTTGCAACTAACCAAATGCCTCTGAAAGAAAAGACTTTAACTTTAAAATGTTAAAGTTAAATGAGGTCAAGTGGTTATTAGATGATTACATTTTGGTGCCGCAAGTAAAAATGAATCAGAAACATAAATTGTGAATTTTTAATTAAGGTAGGCATTGTTAAAGAAATACACATTTTATTTATCAAGGTAATATGCAAAATAACAATGTATAACATTCAAAATTCTAAACTTGATGTAAGTCAACCTATGTAACATTGAATAAGTCATGAAATGGTTCAGAATGTGAAGTCTTTACTGAAGTGATGGTCATTGGCATGAATATATACCAACAAGAACCCCCAGTTGGGGTGTGGTGACAAGAAGACTATTCAGTGAAACAGCTCAGTTATGATGCAGCACAGCGTGGAACAGCTCAATAGTGTTACAGCTCAACTATGAAATAGCATGGTGGGCCTAGATGACCCTCAGGTGAGGCAGCCCGGGGCTTGAGGCATCCCTGCCCACCCAAGTGTTGAAGGCTTGCCTCAGTCCAGCTAGACAGCTCACTCCACTATGCACTGCACTGATGGGGTTCACTCTGCTCAGGTCTAATCCACTCCACTCCACTCCATTCCATTCTTTGGAGACAGCTCCACTGAGCATCTGTGCTACACTTCCAGTCAGGAAAAATCTTCCATAGAAAGGAAAAGTGCTCCCCAGCCAGAGGAGAGCTGACTTATATAGAGAACTAGGGGTCCAGTGCACAAAAATTTGTGCACTCGGCGGGAGGGAAGGGGTCTCTCAGCCCAGCCTGCCCTCTCACAGTGATGTCCTATTGATGGCCCCAGTCTGGCAGGTGCGGTGTGTGTGTGTATGAGTGTGTGTGTCGCTATTGGGGGCCTGCCCTCAGCCGCATCTGAGGCTTGGAGCAGTCCTCTTGTGTGTGTCTATCTGCTGGGGGCCTGCCAACAGGCACACTGTGGAGGTTTGGAGCAGGCACCCCTCTGTGTTGATCTCTCAGACTCCTGCCATCCCCTGCATGTTGCTCTCTTTTTTGAGCTGGCCAAGGCTGGGTGCTGCCTGCCTGCCAGGCTTGCCTACTCCCGATCTTGCTTCAGCCATCAGCAAGCAGGGAAAACCCCGCTTGTTCACTGCCTTGAGGCCAGGCCAGCCTTTCCTGCTCCTCATCCCCCAGGAGGACTGGGAAGCAGGCAAGTAGCACCTGCCCCGCCCCCGCCGCTGCCTGCCCTGCCCCCGCCCGCCCCCCATGGCTGCTGGCTATGTGGCTGTTGACCTCCATCTTGGGTCAATTTGCATACAACCTTCTGATTGGCTGGTGGGCATGGCTTGGCTGGTGGGTGTGGCTTAGGTGTCTCAGAGAGATGGTTAATTTCCATATTACTCTTTTATTAGAGTAGATCTTTGTCCCTCATGCCTGATTATAGCATTATCATGCAAATGAGGACTCCAAATCCCCACAGTTTGATTGGTTCAAAAAGCACTCTCTTGATTGGCTGGAATGGAGCCACTCTGATTGTTCTATGATAATCCTAATGATGATATAACTTCAAAGCTCCATTTGGATGGCAATAGTATGAGCCCTTGTTTGAAATACGATTGCAAGCACTCCTCTTTCTTTTCCCTTTATTAAAAAACTAGAGGCCCAGTGCACGAAATTCATGCATTCAAGGGCAGGGTGGGGCTCAGCCTGGCCTGCACCCTCTCGCAGTCCGGGAGCCCTCAGGGAATGCTTTTGGCAGCCAAAAAAACTTAGGATCAGGCTGATTTACTTTCTTGGACTATGAATAACTGATTTTAGGGTTGGTGAAAGTCAGGCTCTCAGCCTTTCCCTACTGTCATTAACAGGCTATTGTTTTTACATGTTTCTTACTTGATACCCATGCAGAGACAGTTTTTGCATGTGTGTGTGTGCACGTGTGTGTTTCTTTCTTGCATGTTTCTGTGTTCCATGCTCCTTCACTTGTTTTCTTCAAAGTTAATCCCTTTGGTATTGAGCTGAATCCTCATTCATCTGCTATGATTCTGGGACATATCTTTTGATTAAATCCCATTCTTAGAGGTGTGAGGTGGTATCTTATTGTAATTCTGATTTGCATTTCCATAATAGCCTGTGAAGTTGAGGATCTTTCCATATGTCCTTGGGTTATTTATATTCCTTCATGAAGGAAGTGTCTATTTAGGTTCTCTGCCTCCCATTTTTTAATTGGATTTTTTATTTGTTTGGTTTATTTGTTATTAATTGTATGAATTATTTATATATTTTGGATATTAACTCCTTGTCAGAACTGTTGTTTGCAAATATCTTCTCCTGTTTGGGTGGTTACTTTTTCGTTATGTTACATCCATGGTTTCTTTTGCTGTGCAGAAGCTTTTTAGTTTGATATAGTCCCATTCATTCATTTTTGCCTTTACTTCCCCTCCTTTTGGGGTCACATCTTTTAGAATGGCTATTATCAACAAGACAAGTAATAGGTGTTGGAAAGTTTGTGGATAGAAGGGAACTCTCATTCAGTGCTGGTGGGAATGTAAACTGGTACAGTCACTATGAAAACCAGTACTGAGGTTCCTCAAAAAGTTAAGAATAGAGTTACAAAAAAAAATTAAGAATAGAGTTACCCAGCAATCACTCTTTTGTTTATCTACCAGAATTTACACTAATAATAGGCAAATATGTAAATTGACTGTACCCTTGAAGCACCCTGCAGCCAATAGGAGGGAATATGCAAATTAACAGGACAAAGATGGCTGCAGCCACAGAGCAAACCAGAGTGGCCAGGAGGCTTGGGTTGCCCCCAGCTACGGGGGAAGCCAAGCTTCCTGCCAGCTGGGCTGGCTGACAAAAGAAGGGCCAATGGGCCATGGACACAGAGCAAGCCAGAGTGAGTAGGAGGCTTGAATCACCTGGGCCGGCTGCCGAGGAAAGGACCTACAGATGGCCCTCAGCCCCTCACCCAGGCTGGCCATGCCATCATCAGGGTGAGGGTCCCCGCTGGGGGGCGTGGCCAGCCTGAAAATAATCATCAGTCCCTCACCCAGGCGGGCAAGGCACTCCAGCAGGGACTCCCACCCTGAAGGGAACATGGCCAGCCTGAAAACAGCCATCAGCCCCTCACCCAGGCTCGCCACACACCCCCAGCCAGGACCCCCACCCCAATGAGGGCATGGCTGGCTGGCAAACCACAACAGGCCCCTTGTCCAGCCTGCCCTATCCCCCAAGGGAACCCCCAGCCTGATACAGAACACCCTTCAGGGCAAACCAGCTGACCCCCACCCTTGCACCAGGCCTCTATCTATACTAATAAAAGGGTAATATGCTAATTAGACTGGGAGATCTTCTAGGATACCTTCTGGGTATTCTTTTAGACAAAGCCATGGTGGCGGGGCTAACCAAGAGGGGAGGGCAGTTGTGAGTGATCAGGTTAGGATGGGACCACAGTTGTGGGTGATCAAGCCTGTGGGGGGGCAGTTGGGGATGAGCAGGCCAGCAGGTGGGCATTTGGGGGTGATCAGGCTGGTGGGGGGGCAGTTGGGGGCAAGCAGGCTGGCAGGCAGAGTGGTTAGAGGCAATCAAGCAGGTAGGCAGGTGAGTGGCAGGAGCCAGTGGCCCTGGATTATGAGAGGGTGCAGACTAGGCTGAGAGACATCCACACCCTGTGCATGAATTTTGTGCACCAGACCACTTGTAAATTATCCTATCTAATAAAAGAGTAATATGCAAATTAGGTGTCACTCTGTGACAAAAATGGCTGCCCCCATGGCCATAAGATGGTGGTGCCCATAGCCACAACCTATCTAATAAAAGAGTATTATGCAAATTAGGTATCACTCCATGACAAATATGGCCACCCCCATGGTCACAAGATGGCAGTGTCCATAGCCACAGCCTATCTAATAAAAGATTAATATGCAAATTAGGTGTCACTCTATCACAAAGATGGCCGCCCCATAGCCACAAGATGGCAGCACCCAGTCCGGCTGAGCCCCGCCACTGAAGTGGTCAGGTTTGTTATCCAGGTAGGTGGCAGGGGATGCAGGGGGCCCGAGGGGATGGAATGGGTGATCAGAGAGGGCTGGGGTCCCCTGCTCAGACCAGAGGCCTTCACCACAGGGCTCAGGCATGGACAAAAGCGGAGCTGGTGATCAGAAGGAACAGGGGCAGAGCCAGTGATCGGAGGGGTATGAGGGTGCCCTACCCAGGCATAAGGCCTGGGCCAGAGGCCTCAGGCCTGGGAAGGGGCAAGGCTGGAGATTGCAGCACAGAGCCAGCAATCAGAGGGGCAGGGACAGAGCCTGCAATCACAGGGGTCTAGGCACCGGTGGAGGTGGAAAAGCAGGGGTCTGGGGGTCCCCTGCTCAGGCCTGTAGCCTTGGCCAGAGGATGCCAGTGGGGCAAGGGCAGAGCTGGCGATGGCAGGGGGCAAGATCAGAGCCAGTGATTGCAGAGGCCTGGGCTCTGTGAAACCAGCAATAAGAAGGGCTTGAGGATCTTCTGCCCAGGCCTGCAGCCTCAGTCAGAGGTTACAGGCCTGGGCAGGGATGGAGCTGGGATTGAAGGGGCAGAGATGGAGCCTGTGATCAGAGTGAACTTCAGAGGAAACACCTTTTCTTACTGCTCATTGGTTAAGTTCCCTTTATGCCATTGGTAATATTCTTAGTAACTTGGGTAATAAAAATCCAAAAAGGCGATCTAGGGTTTTTCCACCATACTCCTGGAGAAAAAAAATGAAGGTCCAGTGCCAGAGGGCTAAGAAATATCATATCCTGCCCTAACTGGTTTGGCTCAGTGCATAATGCCTCAGCCTGCTGACTGCAGGATCTGGGTTCAATTTTGACCAAGGGCATGTCCCTAGGTTGGAGGCTCCTCCCTGGCCAGTCTTCGGGTCAGGGCATATGCAGGAGGCAACCAATCAAAGTGTTCCTCTCACTTCGATGTTTCTCTCTGTTTTTCCCTTCTCTTCCACATTCTCTAAACATCAATGGAAACATATCCTCAGGTGAGAATAAAAAAGAAATAAAGAAAGAAATGCCATATCCTATGAAAGACACATCTTGAAAATGCCTAAAGAAAGTTGTCATTTTTTCATGGTGAAGGAACTAGAGTCTGTGTTGATGAAAACACCTTGGTGGCTGTGCTGACTGGCAGTGGCTGCAGCAGCAGGGTGATGGGGCTGGTGGCTTCCCATATTAGCCTGGTTGTCACCAACAAAGGGAGGCCAGACTGAGGCTTTGGCTCGCTCCCCAAGTGGATCAGGGAGCAGTCCTAAGCTGTCAGTTGGACATCCTCTGAGGACTCCCATATGTCAGAAGGGGTTGGCTTGGCTGAGGACCTCCCCCCAGTGCACAAATTTCATGCACCGGGCCCCTAGCTATTTATAAAGATACTAGGGGCCTGGTACACAAAAAATTTGTGCACTTGGGAAGGTCCCTCAGCCTGGCCTGTGTCCTCTTGCAGCCTGGGACCCCTCGGGGGATGTCCACCTGCTGGCATGCCTGTCCAGCCTGGCTGAGGGGCTGATGGCTGTTTGCAGACTGGCCAAGCCCCACAGTGGGGACTATCACCCCATGGGAGTGTGGCCAGCCTGGGTGAGAGGTTGAGGGCTGTTCAGGCTGCCCATAGCCTGTTCAGGGTTTGGGTCCCTACTGGGGTGCCTGGCCAGCCTGGGTGAGGGGCTGAGGGGCATTTTCAGGCTGCCCACCACTCCCATTGACCCAATGTCCCAGCAAGGCTGGCTAGAAACAGGTTTCTGGGGTTTATTTTATCTTCTATAATTGAAACTTTATTACTTTGAGCAGAGGCTTAGGCAGGCACGAAGCCTCATGTTTGCTTCAGCTCTGTGGCTTCTATCATTGAAATTCTGTTTCCTTGAGCGGAGGCCCAGCTGGCCTAGGCAGGCAGTTGCAACAGTTGCAATGGAAGCCTCCTGTTTACTCTAGCTCTGTGGCTGCTGGCTTCCATCTTGGCTGGGTTAATTTGCATACAGCTGCTCTGATTGGCTGTTAGGCATGGCTTGTCTGGTGGGCATGGCTTAGGTGTCTCAGAGTGATGGTTAATTTCCATATTACTCTCTTATTAGAGTAGATATGCATCTCTATGTTCATTGCAGCATTATTCAAGGTATCCAAGATATGAAAACAACCAAAGTGTTCTTTGATAGATGATGGGCTAAAGAAGATGTGATATATATATAATGGAATACTACTCAGCCATAAGAAAAAATGAAATACTGCCATTTGTGACAACATGGATAGACCTTAAAAGTACCATGCTAAGCGAAATAAGTCAGTCAGGAAAAGTTAAGAACCACATAATTTCACTCTCATGTGGGATATAAAATTGAAAGTATCAAATGAATTCATAGACACAGACACTAGTCTGGTGGTTACCAGAGGGAAGGTTGGGTGGGTAATATGGAGTAAAGGGGGGATAATATATAGTGAAGGAAGATGATTTGACTTTGGGTGATGTGCACACAATGCAACATACAGATCATGTATAATAGAAATGTACATTGGAAACCTATACAATCTTATTAACCAATGTTATCCCCCCAAATTATAATTTTAAAAAATCATGTTCTTTGTCAAATTTCAGAATGTTATGTTCTATGAGGAAGGATCTCAACCTTTCCTATCTAACACTGTACACATACGCACACCACAAACCAACACAGAGACAAACAAAAATAAACTAAAAATCTATCTCCCTTGGTCTAAGTCTCTTTTCCCATTTATGAAAAGTTTTTCAAGAAAGTTGAAATATTTACGGCTTAAGAAAAACCACACCTGCAAAAATCAAAGTGGAAAAAAAGCAGAAAACATAATCACTAAATCACACCCAGCACCTTTTATTTTCTTTGTCATTTATCTTGTTATCATCTGCATTTAATGGCTTTTAATCATGACATATCTTTTTAAAAACTATAACATTATTTAAATGACTGAAAATTAATCTATTAAAGGGATGTAACATAAAAATTGTTCCTTTGTTGAACATGTAATTTGCTCCCAACTTCTTACTAGCATACATAATATTGTAATATACCTTGAACATAAATCTTACCTTTGTTTGCATCTATAGTTGTCTTCTATGACAGTTTGCTAGAAGTGGTGTTCTGAGATAGAATATGAACTTATTTAAAGTTCTTATGTTCTGCTAAACTATATTTCAGAATATATGTAACAATTTATAATGTAATATCTATTTATTTATTTGAGTATCCATTGCATTCCTTGAAGAACATCATTATGCTTCTTTAAAAAAACAGTGCCAGTTTGAAAATTTTTGTTACTATTACAATTATGACTACCATTAAATGTATGGCCATTATATCCTCAAAATTAGTTATTTTGATCTATATGAAGATTCTAGATTTGAAGTATAATGATATATCATTGCAGAAATTCCACGGATGACCACATTCAGGCTTCCTACTTATTTCTAGGAAACTTTATCCACAGTGGTTCTTTTAGAAAAGATATAAAAATTCACAACATAAATTTTAATTATAGGTTAATGTTATACTTTATTAATTTACTAGGGGCCTGGTGCACAAAAATTTGTGCATTTGGGGTGTCCCTCAGCCCAGCCTATGCCCTCTCGTAGTCTTGGACCCCTCAGGGGATGTCTACCTGCTGACATGCCTGGCCAGCCTGGATGAGGGGCTGATGGGTGTTTGCAAGCTGGCCAAGCCTCCCAGTGTGGACCCTCACCCCATTGGGGTGTGGCCAGCCTGGGTGAATGCTTGAGGGCTGTTTTCAGGCTGCCCACAGTCTCTTCAGGTTTTGGGTCCCTACTGGGGTGCCTGGGCAGCCTGGGTGCAGGGCTAAGGGCCATTTTCAGGCTGTCAGGCTGCCCACAGACCCTTCAGGGTTCGGGTCCCTACTGGGGTGCCTGGGCAGCCTGGGTGATGGGTTGAGGGCTGTTTTCAGGCTTTCAGGCTGCCCACAGCTCCCATTGTCCCAGCGTCCCAGCAAGGCTGGCTAGAAGCAGGTTTCTGGGGTTTATTTATCTTCTGTAATTGAGACTGTTGCTTTAAGCCGAGGCCTAGGCAGGTAACGAAGCCTCCTGTTTGCTTCAGCTCCATGCCTTCTATAATTGCAACTTATGTTGTTGTGATCATAGAAAGGCCCAGCCAGCCTAGGCAGACAGTTTACTCCTGGTGCAACGGAAGCCTGCTCTTTACTCTAGCTCCGTGACTGCTGGCCTCCATCTTGGCTGGGTTAATTTGCATACAGCCGTTCTGATTGGCTAGTGGGTGTGGCTTAGGCATCCCGTAGAAACAGTCAATTTCAATATTACTCTTTTATTAGATAAGATAAATATAATTAGTATTATTTTCCTTTACTCTTTTATTGACTTTTAAATCAATTTTTTTTCCTATATACAACTTTGTAAGCCATCTTAGTCTTATTTTGGAATCAAATGAGACATAAATAAGTACAAAATTTGAGATGTTGCATATTTAGCCTATTACTAAACTAATATTTACATTATTACATAGATTATAGCACTCTTTTTTTGATTCCAATACCCCTCACCTTCTCAATTCCTGCTCCCTACAGAAACTGTATCAAAGTGCTTTGTTGATGATAAAAAATTGCATTTACTTATTAATCTATATGTTCTCCTAAGGGTTTTTGCTGTTGTTAGACTAAGCTTTTAATCTATATAAAATATATTACTGCTTAATGTGTAAAATAATAATCTTATTACTGTTTCTTCACAAAATTATCAATTGTACCCACATGATTATTAAATTATTCATCTATTTCTAGTTGATTGGTAATCCTTCCTGTGATTTGTATTAATATAGTAATTTCTATTCATCCATAAATGCTATTTTAATCAATGATAATACTTCCTAGGGAAACTTCACCACTTCATTCTTTAAAAACTAGCAACAAAAAGCATGTTTGCCTCTATACAGATACTTACAAACAGAATGTATATACTTACAAACCATATCCAATATTTTACTAGGAATACAATAATATTTTATGTATAGCATTAAACCAGTGTTTTTCAAACTTCAGTCATTAAATTACCTTATTTATTATTTCTATATCTATGTTCAATCTATTATCTAATCAATATTTTAATAATCCATGTCAATGAATAAGCATAGAGCAGAAGAAAAAGAGCAGAGAGGGAGAAAAAATATGTGTGCAGGGGTATCCCAGTCTTTCATGGCTGCCCTTCCACACTGGATGACAGAGTTTCTTTCCTTCATTTAAAATTCCTAGAACCTGTAAGAATTACTTGTCACTCATAACTAGCTATTGCTGAGCCAGGGTAAACTCACAATGCGGCCATCTCTAACTCCTGTTGCCTTTCATATTAGATATCTAAAGCCATGAGCCATTATTATGACACACTTTGCACTTTGTTAGAGATATGGTCAATAATTTATTGAATCAGATGTTATTGAATTTTGGACTTATTGCTTTAAGACCTTAGCTTCATGTTTGTGCTAAGAGAAAGAACACCTTTGGCAATGGGTCTTTTATGCTGGCCTTAAATTCATGTTGCATACATAGCTGTGGAAGGAAGAGAGCAAGGTGTCTCTCAAAGGAGCTTATCATGACCACTTTGGCAGCACATATACTAAAACTGGAAAGGAATTTATACAGAATTATTCAGCTTCAACCACAATAGCAAAATTTATTGGAATTTGGTCTAGGAGTTCCCTCCACTTAAAAATAAAGTAGAAGCCAAGTGAATACAGATGACATTCATTTCCTTCTTATTGTATAACTAGAGGCCCAGTGCAAGAAAATTCATGCACTAGAGGGGGGTCCCTCAGCCTGGCCTGTTCACAATCTGGGAGTCCTCAGGGGCAGGAGGTGACCTGGCCATCATGGCAAGGCGATGCCCCTATCACACCTCTGCTGCTGCCACTGCTGGCAGCACAAGCCTCTGCTGGCCCTGGTTACCTGAGCCTTGGGCAGGCCTGGGTGGCTGGGCAGCTGCCATCTGAAGCTTGCCTGTGCCTGTGATCACCCTGGGAAGGTGGGGGGATGAGGGCAGGTGTGCCTTCTGCAATCCCCCAACCCTCCTGCTGGGCTGAAAGGACTGTGGGACTCCAGCGTCACTGCAGGCCTGCCACCCCTGGTGGGGCTGAAAGGACTGTGGGACTCCGGTGGGGCTGAAGGGAATGGGCAGCACCATCTTGTGGCTATGGGCGCAGCCATCTTTGTGATGGTGTGGTGGTCAATTTGCATATTTTGTCTTTATTAGATAGGATATTGCAGATAATTAAGTATTTAAGATACCTTGGAAAGTCATGGAGACATAAATACTTTTTAAATTTCACAAGTATTCCCTGTTATAACTTAATGAGATCCATATTTAACTTTAACTTCATTTATTGTATTTAACCTATGTATTAAGTTTGTCATTTTAGCCACTGGAATTTTTATTTTACTTTATTTTTCAATGTCTAGAAATTATATTATATTTTTTTTCTAAAACTATCAGTTCTTTTTTTAGTGCAATATGTTTTTTTTCATGTTTCCTAAATAATTTCAATACCTACCTCTTTTGTAATTTCTTAAGTTCACATCCTAGGTTTTCTCTTTTTTCCTCATGGAAGAGTGTTTCCTTGTATAGTTGTGATATTGTATTAATTTATTTCCTGGTGATTGTGTGAATGTGTGCATGTGCGTATGTATGTGGGGATGTGTGTGTATGCATGCACATACATGTATGTTGGGTGCAGTGGTTATAGAGAATGCTGTGTTTGTTGTATAAAGGCAACTCCAAAAGTAGCACTTATCTGGAATGAAGTTTTACATCAGTTTCTTCTAAGTTACATAGAAAATGAAAATTTTAACTTCATATGCTATTTGTTTTCTAGGGTGGCCATAACAAATAATCCCACAAACTGGGCAACCTAGAACACTCATGTATTCTGTCATAGTTCTGAAGGCCAGGAAGTCTAAAATCAAGGTCTAGGCAAGGTCATGCTCCCCCTGCATGCTCTTTAGAAGAAGCTACCCTTGCCTCTTCATAGTTTCCAGTGGGTGCCAGCCATCCTTAGTTTTCTTTGACTTCTAGTATGTTCCTGCAACCTCTGCGTCTGCTGTCACTGGTGTGTCCTCTCCTCTTCACATAAGGACACCAGCCGTTGAATGCATCATCCATATAGTTCAGCATGTTCTCATTTTAACCTGATTATTCTGCAAAAACACTATTTTCAAATAAGGTCAAATTCACAAATGTGTTTTGACTTCAACATATCTTTTGGGAGGACACAAAGCACCCTACATTAACAATCCTGTGGGCAATATCATGGTTTGCAAAGATAAGGATTCATGTTGTTTCTCAGGGCCAGTAGTCAGGATTTTTCTGGTGCTCATTTTATTTATTTCATTCTATAGTGTTTCAATTACTTCCAGCTGAATTCCAAGCTACTGATCCCTTGCTCGGGAATAGGCAAGAGGTACATGGATCTAGTAAGAATTTATAACATTATTATCATACCTTAACGGGAACATTAGTGAAATCTTATAAATTTCATCCCTATAAAAGGTGCTGGCATAGATAGGATCTATTTCCACCTGGAAGTGTTTCTTACAAACTGACAATAATGATCCCACTTTAATTGTTTTTTTTCTAAGGGGTTAGGTCCTTGGTTGAATAAATTCAACTTGAAATATCACTGAAATTGCAAATTGTGTAAGCTTACCACAATAAAACCTATAATTTTGCATAATATGTCAGGTATTAGGGGCCATTCCTTTTGACAACATCATTAGAACTTACAAGGAAAACACTGAAATGAAAACATTGCGTGCAAGAAAAAATAAAACTGCTTTAATTCAGCCTTGGCCATGTTTAAGCTTTGCATGACTATAGAAGTGTGCAAAAGAAGAAAATGAAGATGAATTTGGTTAATCACATGGCTCTAGAGTATATCATGCATCAGTTAAAGAAAAATATTTTTAAAAGTAAGTGGTCACCAATAAGTTGATGAATAAAGCTTTGAAAAAATGTAAACTTATTACAAACTAGAGGCCTGGTGCACAAAAATTTGTGCACTTGAGGAGGTCCCTCAGCCTGGCCTGTGCACTCTCGCAGTCTGGAACCCCTCAGGAAATGTCCACCTGCTGGCATGCCTGGTCAGCCTGGGTGAGGGGCTGATGGCTATTTGCAGGCTTGCCAAGCCTCCCAGTGGGGACCCTCACCCCATGGGGGTGTGGCCAGCCTGAGTGAGGGGCAGATGGCCATTTCAGGCTGCCCACAGCCCCTTCAGGGTTCAAGTCCCTACTGGGGTGCCTGGCTGGAAGCAGGTATCTGGGATTCATTTAATTTCTATAATTGAAACTTTGTTGCCTTGGTCCCTCGCTTGAAGCCTGGGTTGCCTTGGGTTTCCCTGGCAACCCAAGGTCCCAGCCTGGCAGGTATCTGGGGTTTGTTTATCTTCTATAATTAAAACTCTATAGCTTTGAGTAGAGCTCAGGGCCTGCAGGGCAACTCCAGCTCTGTGGCTGCAGCCATCTTAGTTGAGTTAATTTGCATATTTGCTCCTGATTGGTTGGTTGGTGAGTGTGGCTTGTGGGTGTAATGGAGTGATGGTTAATTTGCATATTACTTTTTTTTTATTAGATACTACCCATTTAAAAAGGGTCTTTGAATTTCTTATGGCCCAAGTCAGTTTCTCTTTCATCACTCTTGGGATCTGCTTGTTTTTTGAGAGGGAGCAGGAACTGGTGAACAGAGACCCCTGCATTGGCTTTGCCAGAAAATAAAAATCACATCCTAGGTTTTTCATCTCCCATACCCACAGTCACAGGAAAAGTATTGCCCAATGTGTTGTTTTTTTCTCTAAGAGATAAAAGAAGCAGAATTGTTAGCAAATCTATTATTTCAAACGTAACACTTAGTTCGTGGGAAAGACAGCAACTGAACAGCAGTTGAATGCTAGAAAATTCTGGGAAAGGCATATGGTGTTGTGTCAAATGCTAAAGAACTGAAGATTCCATTCTTACAGATAAATCAGAATGCCAGAAAAGCAGCCTCCTTATATGTAAGTAGATTACATGTCCGATGTTAGGAAATGGTGGAAAACTGAAGAGATAAGAACAAGGCTTCTGTGTGAAGTTCAGTGAGGGCTATTTCCAAGGCCTCTTTTAATATCACGAAACTCGAGGGAATAAGCTGTGAAATACTTCTATTGCAAGCAGTTCTGTATTTATGTAACCGGAAGTTAGAGACCAAAGAGTTGCCCTAAAATGTAGAACAACAACAACAGCAAAACCATCCAACCACTTATATTCCTTCAGTCACCGTGTAACCACTGGAGACAGGGGCTAGACAGTTCTTACAGAAAAAGAAAATGGGCTACTGTTGATAACATAACGGGTCCCATGGAAAGCCCTGTGCTGGAGAACCTGGTGGTTGACACCAGGCTTAGACACTGGCTATCAAATTTAGGGCTTAACTCGGAGCAAAGTTAAGAGCTTGGATGGTGGAGTCAGATTGTTTCAAACCCCAGCTTCGGCTTGGGGGGCTTTTGGTAATGTGAATAGCCGACACTTATTTGTCACTTCCTATGTGCCAGCCCCTGTGCTAGGTTTATTGCAATAAATTATCTCAACAGATAACTTGTAGAGAAGCAAATCCAGGGTTTCTTTGCAAGAAGTCTGGCTCCAGGCCCATGGCTTCACTGCTAAATGAGAGGCCAGGAGTCCAGTGTGACCTTGGGCAAGTCCTCAAGCCTCTGTCCTTACGCTGAAAGAAGGAGGGATGGCAACAGTACTTCTTTCATAAATTTGCTTTGAAGTTCAAATAAAATGTTCGCATACTCTTAGCACAATATCTGACACATACTAATCTACATAAATTATGACTATGCTCTTCTCGATAACCGTATCATTCAGCTCTACCAGACCCAGATGCAATCCACATTTCTTTAGGCCACTGCAGGCTATAATTACAGATGGGGTCACATTAACCATAATAATGAAATATCACTGAGTCATGACTCTACCTCATCTCATGTTCCCCCCCACCCCCCTCATCCTTTCTCCTCTACTATTCCTGGATTCTCAGTTGCCTCTCAGGGTTTTGGGGGGACATCTCACAAAAGCACCTCTGATGTTTTATGCCTGGTCCCATAGGCAATGCCCAATGTCCACAAAGCCACTTGAGGGCAGCCCTCGCCCTGTGCCCGCTGCCCCTGGATTTGTAGGTGAGAATGTGGTCCTTGGTGTGGGCTCCCAGGGGTCAAATAGAAAGTGAAGGCCAAATAGAAAGAACAAATTTGTGTTTCTCTCTGAGCCTCCCTGTGTCACTTTGGCTCTTACTCGGTCACATGCAATGCTTGTTTTAAAAACTTCCCTCAGCCTCTGTCTGCAACATCTGTCCATCGACTTAAGTCAAGTCCACCTTGTCAGCCGGGAACACAGATGCCATCTGCTAGGCTGAGACCTTGGCTGAGCAAGTGTGGGAATTGCCAAAGACTGCCCCACGTGAGTGAAGGTAAAATCACCCAGTGTGAGCAGGATTGTCCTACTTTTTAGCACTGGACAATCTCTTTTCACAAGAACTTCTCAGGATGGGATGGTTGGTCACCCTTGTTTGAAAATACTCAAAACAATTCGAACAGCATCACTGAATTGGTCCACCAGTGTGGAGGATAGCTATTAGGAGAGCAGCCTACATACCGAATACGAGATCACAGACGACATTAACTTCGCTCCCCTGGTTTATTCCCCACTAAAATGTTTGTTGTGGTACAGACATGTGCTTTGTCTCAAGTTGCTGTGTTAGAGAAGTAAGACTATTCCATCTGGTTCCAACAAGTTAAGATTATTTGAAATGTTCTTTTTCAACTCCCCCACCCCCATTCCAGTCCCTATCTATTTTCTGAGAATTTCCAATTCTCCACTTCCTTTAACTTTGCCCAGAGAGTCAGCCTTCTGTGTGTGTGGCCTGACAGTGTCCCACACTGCTGTTAATTGGGGGCCTGTGGTTTATTCACTCTGTATCATTTCAGCAGTGTTTCTTTTTTGGCAAGGAAGCCTTCTTACATCCCACACTTCCGATTACATGAGACTCAGACTGGATACTTGTAGTCTTCCTGCTCCTTTTTTCCCCTTTCTTTTCTATTTTTTTTAAGTTTCATGAGAAATCATTATTGTTATCAAAAGAAATAAATATAAGCATTGGTTAACTCCAAAATTAGCTATTTAAAAAGCTATTCAGATCTCCTGAAAAATTTAAGAGATAGACTTATTGGCTTTGATATTTTCAATCTGGAGATCAAATGTATGTCACAAAATATACCCTACACAGTGGATATCAACTAACCACTCTATCAGTCCACATTTTCCAAGTCCTGAGCACCCTTTACCTCATGCCTCCTCTGTTCCTTATTAATGGGAGGTCTAGGGTCCACTCCTTACTCAGCTCTCAGCTGCTACAATTGGGGGTGGAGGGAATTCCTTTCACTGTGCATTCATTCAGTAAAAGGGATCCAGTCCACTGGTTGTGAACTTTTCACACCCTCAGTCAGACACTGCTGGATGCCAGGGCCCTACTGCTTGGGCAAAAGGTAGCTTGGCCACCCTGGCAAGGTGCATCTAACAGCTGCAGACTCAGAAGGTGCAGGGGCTGGAGCAAGGCCAAGTGCCTGGAAGCCAGCGTGAGGTCCTGTGATTCAGAACATGACATTGACCACACTCTCCTTGTGCTGAGCTCTAAGGCAGGACAGAGCCTTTCATTTCTCATTGACAATCACATCCCAAGGCCAGGCCCTTTCAGAGAGGCCCAGATGTGAGTGGGAGGTGAGGTCAAATTCAAGAGGCCTTCCCTTCCAGGTTCCTCTCCTGAGAATGATACTCTTTCATCTCAAGAAATCCAATCCTTCTACCTCCAGCCCCAAGTCATGATTAGAAAAGAGATTCTCCACCAGACACTTGACAGTGCTCCCCCGATCCCACACACCCAGGAAAGAAAGCTCATCCTGGTTATTCAACAGAGAGGAGGAACCAGGCCCAAAAGTGATGTCTCCCAGAGCTCCACTGTTCTTTGATATGATCACCTGACACTGTTCTCCGGCTCCTTGGAGGTGCTCTGCAAATGCAGTTCTTAGCCATCCCTTCTTCTAACCAGACAGCAGCTTTAAATGTCTCTTTCATTCATATTCTAAGGTGGTTAATCTCCCAGTTGAAGTCCTATTCCTACCGTCCCAGTGACATTTATCGCAATTCTTCTCATAACAGAAGCACAGAACTATCCAGTTCAGCTCCAGCAGGTTACCTACTCCTAGTCTCAACTCAATTCGTTATATTTTATCTCCCGAGATATATTTAATTTTAATTTAAAGTCACCCATTGACTGAATTTTTAAAATTTCTCTTATATCCATGCAATTTCTGTTCTAATATTGGTTATTATAATGTGTATCATTCCAATAAGATTTCTAGTATTTGTTGAAATGGTTGCTTGTTCCACTAAAGTTTAATCACCATTAATGAAGGAGGAAAAATGTACATTGTCCAATGACATACCTTTATTTCTTTGCACATGTTTTAGAACATGTTTTTTTGTTCAATAAATATTTGTTGGATGAATTAAAAAATAAATAAATGATATTATAATTTCATCACAGGAAAAATGACTTTTTAATGAAAACCACATCATGCTATTTAAAGACAGTCTACTGATGGATGCAGGAGAACATTTTCTTTTCTGGAGAGCTCCAGATGTTGAGGCAAATACATGAAGCAGCTAACATGTGGTTATTGGACCCAGTGAGAGGTCAGACAGGAACTTCCCTGGCATGGGTTTTGTTACTGTGTATATAAAACAGAGACCAATCATAATTTTGGATCTCTAATTAGGAATTTGATTTAATCTCTATATACTTTACTTCCTTTCTAAGGGAAATGAAAAGTAATAGCAGCAACCATTCTGTTAAGTAGAAACATTTCTGATGTTGTTGGGAAGGAAAAAGGAAATTAAGGACAAATTCATAAGGAAGAATCAATGGGTTTCTAAATTGAGAGGTGTGGAAATCACTTTGCTTGAGCTCCATAAGCTTTCTTGCTGTTCCTCCAACATGCCAACCACAGTGTTGTCTCAGAACCTTTGGACATACTATTTCTGTGGTCCAGAAAGCACTTGCCCAATATTTCTGTCTGACTTTCTTATTTTGCAGTCTCTTCTTCATGAGGATCTTACCTAACTGACCTATAAAGAAGCAGAAGTTCTGCCTTGTCCTTCTCCCACTGGATTCTCTGTTCCTCTTACTAGAAATTATATTTCTTCATAGCATTTATTAACAAATGGCATATGAGCTAGTAATTATTGAATAAATTGTCTATCTCCCTCTAACTATAAGTTTCATGGAGTAAACAACTTTGTGTTTTATTGAGAATTTTTTACTTTCTAGAATAGAGCTTGATACATCGGAATGATTGGCACAACAGTGCATCATTCAATCAATATCCCAGGAGTTAATACTTGAATGAAGTTGAAGAGATTGGAGCTTTCCTGCATAAACTATTAGCTTAGAGAGGAAGGTCTTCCAGTGGTGCTTTGAATTGGCTTGTAGCAGCTTCAGAGAGTTGCTTCTGTGTAGTTCTTTTCGACTCTGCATTCATTGACATCAAGTTGGTAAATTAAAATTGGCCACGGTGGGAGTATTATCACTACAGAAATTGGCAAATGCTATACAGCTAAACTTTTCTTTCTTTACTCTCCCCTCTCTCCTGGAGAATCAATTGATAAACAATTTTCAGGCATACCATGGGTCTTGCTGAGACATTTGCGTACAAAATGGTAATGTGTGTAATAATACAAAAAAATTTATACCAAGTATTCTGATGTGTTGTGCTGAAGTGGTTGTGCTTGTTAACAATTCCATGCACTGAAGGATAAGAGGAGCTTTAGAAGGTTCTAGGGGAAAAGGCCATCTTGACAAAATTAGTGATATGCAGAAAATTGGGATCTAAAAAGACTGAATTTAAATAACTTTGAAGAATAGTAAAACAGATTCAAAGTATAAGAAAATTACTGTCCACAATGTATGAGAAATTGTGTTTTATGTAAGAATATTGCTCAATGTAAAGATTTAAAATTATATCTACGAACACAAGGAAGACACTGGAGCTGTCTTAGGGTCAGAAGCTCATCCCTGCAGCCTCTGCCTAGGGTCTAGCTATAGGGTGTTTTGTGAATCATTAACCAGATTAAAAGATTTACATACAACTCAGATTTGCTCTCTTTTGCTTTCCTTAAAACTGTCAGTGCTTTTTCCTGTGTGACAGAAAAGCATCCACTCCTTACCGTTGGAATTACAGGAAAGCCTCTCACAGTCTCCCCTCACCAAATTGTCCTCCTCTCCCTTTACTCACTGACTTCGGAAACCTTTGTATGCTAACCATTCAAGATGCCAACGGTGCCTCAAAGTGCTTCACGGTAAGGAGCATGGGCTTTGAGCTGAACTCACAGGCAGATTCCAGCCTGTCCCCTAGTGCTGGGACCCTGTACTGTACTTCCCCTTTGGCCTCAGTGGTATCTTGCAGCTCATCAACATGGCACCTATTCTGCTGCCCAGGCCCTCTGCCTGGAATTCAGATTCCTCCTCAATGAACAAACTCCTTCTCGTTCTTCAACATCCACTAGAAATTCTTGCTTGATTCTTAATACTTTGGGAATTAAAGAGAAGTCAGTTTTGTTTTCTTTTTTATCCCCTAAGCATTTATAATGTACAGGGGTGGACAAATCAGATTACTGTACAGTTGCTCCTATGAATTAAGACATGCAGGTTATGATTATTACAATAGCTTTATTGACTCAAAAGTATTCACAGTAGCACTGTAAACCTACTATTGCCACCCCTGTATTTAAGAGAGAGAGAGAGAGAGAGAGAGAGAGAGAGAGAGAGAGAGAGAGAGAGAGAGAGAGGGGGGAGAAATGAATAATGTATAGAAATGCACTTATAGCATGGGGGATCCATAAAACACATCAAACTCCTGCCTTTCCATGCAGATCTGGGAATTAGTGGTGTAATAATCTCTTTAATTTGTGCCTATTTCTTAATGTGTCTTGACTCACTAATAAAAAAAATATATGAGCTAGGAGCAGATACTTCTATTTTTAAGTGAAAGCAGTCCATAGGTAATTATAAAACTTCAAACAATACCGTAATGTATTGAATGGAAGTTTAAAGTTTTCCTTCATATCTTTTAAACTCACTGCAGCACACATATGAAATCCTTTAAAAAGTGGTCATGAGCGCGTCACTTTTTGTTTGTTATATAATAGAATCATGTTATATAAATGTATTCTTCTACGAGCTATTATTTTACTGTATAGTGCATGTTGACAACTTTCACAGTACCTAGTGCGGGGTATTAAATGATATGCTATCCTTGATTGTAGAAGACACTTGTTAATGGTTATCTAGTTGTTTCTAATATTTGAGCACTTTATGCAAAGTTGCAGAAGACATATTTAGACACATATATTTGGGTCCCTGTACAAGGATACAAGAGATTAGATTTATGAAACTGGAATTATTGGAACAAAATATAATGCATTTTGGATTCTGGAATGTATTGCCAAACTGCTCTCTAAATAGGGTTTTCCAAATTGAATTCCCAAGATCAGTATATGAAAGAAACCAATTACCTCCAACTTGCTAATACATAATGAACATTATCTGTTTCATAGCAGTAGAATAGGTTTAAGACCAGGCAATTCAATTGCTCTGTGTTTGAGGCTAAAAGTCAAATTCTTTTATTTTAATTTTTTGTTTTGTTTTGTTTTGTTTTGTTTTGTGGTGTGTGTGTGTGTGTGTGTGTGTGTGTGTGTGTGTGTGTGTGTAAAGCCTGCTGATCCATAATTTCTGTGCAACTGCAGTTGTTTACCATTCAGTGTCTGGTGGTGCTGCTCTTTAGATAGACAGTGGCTCTTGGCACTGCCCAAGGTTATCACTGAGGGCTCTGTTGAGTCTATGTCCTGGTGACACAGGCCATGCTCTTGAGATCTTCCCTCACAAAGATCAGGGGACCAGGGTGCCTGTCTCTAGCATCAGCAGAGGTCATGGCAAAGAGCAGAGCCTCCAACTGGGTCAAAATGGGTCTGATGGCTGCGGCTGGCTCTCCTTGCTGGCCTAGCTATTTAGTCTGGGAGAATGTGGGAGGCAGCCACAGCAAGGACAGCCCTTTACTTTTCCCTAGGCACAATCATTTGAGGACTGGGGCTGATTAAGTGTAAAGGGAAGAGGTATAGGGGGCCAGGTGACACTATGCTTGCTGCCTCTACCTCTGAGGAGTGAGGGTCAAGTGTCAGTCCTGGACACTCTCCAAGAGACTCCTCAAGAATTGAGGGACCTTTTTGTTTGACACTAGATATCTTTTGTGAACATACACACACACACACACACACAGAATGTCAGTCATTCTTCACAGAGCCTGCAAAAGCAGAGAGCACCCTACATATAGTTGCATCAGTGGTATGGAGAGGGGTTAGGTGATGTGTAACATATAGATATGGGTCAACTTGCAACCCACCCATGCAATGATTCATGCGGAGATGTGCATGGGTTTCCCTGGGATCCGTTTACTGAGACTGTCTGTAACTGAAGAACAGCTCAGGGGAGGATTCATTTCACAAATGTAGTTAAAAGTCTGGGTTTTAAAAATAATATTTTCAAAGGGGCTTTTACTCATGCAATAAAAATGGAAATCTTACATGAACAAAGTGTGAGAAGTGTACATGTAAAAGAAGTAATTATATAGCAAGAAGGCTTTATTTTTTTTTTAAATATGGATTATGACTTCACCATTTCGCCTGTATTATTTTGCTGGGGGTAGTGGGAGCACACATATGTGTGCTAGTACATGAAGTCTGTCCTAGATAAGAAAATTGTGTAATCACATGGGGACATGTTTGTTTGTTTGTTGCTTTAAAAGAGAGAAGAAGGGAGAGAGAGAGAGAGAGAGAGAGAGAGAGAGAGAGAGAGAGAGAGATACATAGATGGGTTGCCTCCTATAAGTGCCCCAACTGGGGGTGTCGAGCCAGCAACCTAGGTATGTACCCTAATCTGGAATGGAGCATGCAACCTTTTTGGTGTATGGGATGATGCTCCAAACAAATGAGCAAAAATATTTGTCAATAGAACACACAAAATTTTTGTGCATCAAATAAATATCAGGTCATGTATGCAAGTATTCATTTAAAAAGCTATTCTATCAAGCCTGTTCAACTATTTACAAACATTTCTGTGAAAATTAATTTGTTGCTGATTCCATTTTATTAGCACCAACTTGCAGGAAAATTAGAGCATATATGTTACACATTTTTTCATTTTAAAATACTAAGGGAATTCCATGGGATACAAACTAAAATTTTTCATATAACATCCACATTTTATGAAGATGTTATTTAAGTAAGAGTGCATAACATTATTGAATTTAGATATTTTAACGTGTTAGATAATTAGTATCTTTCTCAGTATTCAAATCACAAAACCAAAAAAACAGGTTGTTAAATAATTTGTTATAATCTGATCAGAGTGTAAATTCTTGCTACATCACAGCAGCGTTCACATTGCTTCTTCATCGAGATCATTTTGTAATTAGAATTATGTTTTGAAGTCTCCCTAACAAGGCTGGAAGGCGACCTGCTGAAGTGGTTAGGAGCACAGACTGGACTAAGACTGCTTAGGTTTAAATTCCAACGCTGCTACTTATCACCTGGGTGATCTTGTGCTGATGGCTTAGTCTAAATCTCTGCATTACTTTAGTCCATAAAGCAATAGTAGCTACATCACAGGATTGTTGTGACTATGAAATAAGGGAATCCTTGTAGGGGATTTAGTAAAATGCCTGGCATAAAAGTAGTGTCCAATAAATCTCAGCCCAAACCATCATTTTCTGCCACATACTAGAGAATCTATATTTCTCTTCTACAGTTACTCACCTTTTTAATAAAACTTTAAAAGTACATGCCCCAGTATGTCCAAACTCTTCCTCCACTGCTATCAAAATTTCCAGGATGCACAGATGTATTTACCCAGTTCCGATGCTTTCCACTTTGCAGCATCACCTCTTCTGAACTTGCAGAGGGAGCATGACTCTGCCTAGATCTTGATTCTAGACTTTCTGGCCTTCAGAACTATGACAGAATAAATTTATGTTGTTCTAATTTACCCAGTTTGTAGGATTATTTGTTATAGTCAACCTCAGAAACTAATAGAATAGGAAGTGAAATTTTTCATTTTTTGTGTAACTTAGAAGAAACTGATGCAAAACCTCATTCCAGATAAGTGCTATTTTTGGAGTTCCATTATCCAACAAACACAGCATTTTCTAATACCACTTTCAACCTGCACCCACCATATACACACATGCACACACACAACTTAGAAATAAACTAAGGTGAATGTGTGTTACACAACTACACAAGGAAATAATCTTCCTTAAGGAGGACAGAGCAAACATACATGTAAGTTTAAGATAAGAGATTACAAAAGATGTAGGTTTTGAAATTATTTGAGAAACATGAAGAAAAACATATTGCACTGAAAAAAGAACCAATAGTTTTAGAAAAAAAATAATAGAATTTCTAGACATTAAAAAATAAAGGAAAATAAAAATTCTAGTGACTAAAATGACAAAATTAATAGACAGGTTAAATAACAAATTAAATGCAATTAAAGAGGATATGGAATATATATATATATATATATATATATATATATATATATATGAAGTGTCTCCTTGGGAGTTCGACCGACTGCAAGTTTGATCACTCGCTATGATGTGTGCTGACCACCAGGAGGTGGCGCAGAACTAAGGAAGGTGCTGGCTGGCAGCCAGCAGCTGCTAGGGACCCTGCCCATGCTAGAATTTCATGCATTAGACCTCTAGTTAAGTTATAATAGTGAATAATCATGAATTTAAAAAAGTATTTATGTCTCCATATCTTTTCAAGGTATCTTAAATACTTAATTTTCTGCAGTATCTCTCTCCATATAAAAGGCTAATATGCAAAGTGTCTCCTCAGGAGTTTGACTGGGAGACCAAGAGTTTGATCACTTGCTATGATGTGCGCTGACTACCAAGGGGCAGTGCAGAATGAAGGAAGGCCCCAGCCGACAGCAGACAGCCAAGGAAGGAGGACCCTGGCCAGCATCTGGAAGGCCCCAATTGGCCCTGATAGCTGGCCAGGCCAAGGGATCCTACCCATGTATGAATTTCATGCACCAGGCCTCTAGTTATAGAATAAGAAGAAAATGAATGTCATCTCTATTCATTTGGCTTCTACTTTATTTTTAAGTGCAAGGAACTCCTAGGCCAAATTCCGATAAATTTTGTTATTGTGGTTGAAGCTAATTGATTCTGGATGATAAATTCCTTTTCCAGATGTTCCTCATTGTACCCCTGCTTCTCACCTTCAGCCAGTTCCTGCCTACAACCCCCACCCCCCGCCTTCCCACTCTATTGTTTGTCTCCATGGGCTATGCATATATGCTTATATGTTCTTTGGTTAACCTCTTCCCATCATCCCCCAGACACCCCTCACTTCTGACATCTGATATTATGTTCCAGGCCTCCAGGCCTCTGGACTTATTTTGTTCATCAGTTTGTTTTCTTCATTAGATTCCATTTATAAGTGAGATGATGTGATGATGTTTGTCTTTCTCTTACTGGCTTATTTTGCTTAGCACAATAATCTTCAGGTCGATCCATGTTGTCTCAAAGGGTGAGAGCTCCTTTTAACAGTTGCAGAGCATTGCATTGTGAAAATATATCACAGCTTTTTAAATCCACTCATCTACTGTGGACACTTAGCCTATTTCCAGATCTTAGCTATGGTATAAACATAGGGGTGCATGTGTCCTTTCTGACCTGTGAATTACAATAATAGATTTCTAATATTGGAACTTCTTTTCATTATTTAGCAAACTCTAGTTGAAGATTATGTGTTATTTATTGTTTTTTTAACATATGCCAATTTATAGGGATGGCTAACTTTTTGTTTAGAAGTTTTTATCTATATTCATAAGACTAACCTATAGATTTACCTTTCTAGGTTGTTTTTGTCTACTTGTCATTAGAGTCATGCTAGCTGTGTAAAGTCAAGTAAAGTGGCTTTCTGGCATCGTCCATGCTCTGAAATTTAAAAAAAAAGTTAGCCCTAACCGGTTTGGCTCAGTGGATAGAGGGTTGGCCTGCGTACTCAAGGGTCCCAGGTTCAATTCCAGTAAAGGGCATGTACCTTGGTTGTGGGCACATCCCCAGTAGGGGGTGTGCAGGAGGTAGCTGATCGATGTTTCTCTCTCATCGATGTTTCTAACTCCCTGTCTCTCTCCCTTCCTTTCTGTAAAAAATTAATAAAATATATTAAAAAAATAGTTAAATGAGAATCATCAGTCCCTGAATGTTGGTGTGGCTTACCAAAACTATCTGGGGCTCCTGGTGCATTTTGATTGCATTTTACACTCTTTTAGATTGGTCTATTTAGGCCGTCTACTTCACTTTCAGACACATCTGTAAATTTTATGCTCCTAATAAACTATTTCAACATATGCACAAATGTATAGAAATAAAGTAGCACATCAGTTTAATGCTTCAAAAAGTTTGTTATTTCAAAAAGTAAAATATGAACTTTTTAAAATGAAATTGTTAAAAGGGGGGATGTAGTGGTCCTACTGCTACTTACAGCCTTCCACTTTTCCCCCTGCCATTCACATGCTGTCAGTGTTAAAAGTTTCTTGCTTAATCCCCATGCAGAGACAGTTTATGCATATGTACTAGTTTGTGTGTATGTGTGGTGGAGTGTTGTATACAAACACTGTGTATATGTTCCTTTAACATATATATATTAGAGGCCTGGTGCACGAAATTCATGGACGGAGTGGGGGTGGTGGGTGGTGGTGGTGTCCCATAGACCAACCTGCACCCTTTCCAATCAGGGACCCTTTGAGGAATGTCTGACTGCCCATTTAGGCTCGATCCTACTGTTGGGATCAGGCTTAAATGGGCAGTCGACGTCCCTTTCATAATCCAGAACTGCTGGCTCCTGACCTCTCAAATGCCGATTGCCCCTAACCACTCCCCTGGCGGCCTGATAAACGCCAAACTGGTCCTGTGCTGGCCTGATTGACCCTAACTGCCTTCCCCATACCAGGATGGCACCCCCAACTGTTCTCCCCTGCAGGCCTGAGTCCCCCACAACTGCCCTTCCTAGCAGGCCTGGGTCCATCCCAACTGCCCTCACCTACAGGCCTGGGTACCCCCCAACTGTCCTCCCCTGCAGGCCTGGATTGCCACCAACAGCCCTCCTCTGCCAGCCTGGTCACCCCAACTTTCCACCCAGGCAAGCCTGGTCCCCCCCAACTATCCTCCCCTTCAGGCCTGGGTCCCTCACAACTGTCCTCCCCCCTAGGCCAGGTCCCTGGCGCCTCCTTCCCAAGCGGGAGCAGCACCAGCCAAGTGGCAGGGAG
>PVJC01023716.1:7564-26263 GCA_004026665.1 Murina feae | reverse complement strand
TTGATTGAGCACCGAGCTGGGGTTATTGGGGCCCAGATCAGTCTCATTGGCTGCCACAATGTGAATCATAGCCACCAGTTGTTCAGGTCATTCTGGTTGTTCCGCTGTTACAGTTGTTGGGCTTTTATATATATAGACGAGGCCCGGTGCACAAAAATTTGTGTACTCGGGGGGGGGGGGGGGGGGGGGGGGGGGTGTCCCTCAGCCTGACCTGTGCCTCTCACAGTCTGGAACCTCTCAGGGGATGTCCACCTACTGGCTTGGGCCCACTCCCTGGGTGAGTGGCTGATGGCTGTTTGCAGGCTGGCCACGATCCCTTCAAGGTGGATGTCCCCCCAAGGGGTATCTGGCCAGCCTGGGTGCGGGTCTGAGGGCTTTTCAGGCTGGCCACAGCCCCTTCATGGAGGGGGGTCCTTGCTGGGGTGCCTGGCCAGCCTGGGTGAGTGGCTGATGGCTGTTTGCAGGCTGGCCCCAGCCCCTTCAGTGTGGGGGTCCCCGCTGGGGTGCCTGGCAGCCTGGGTGAGTGGCTGATGGCTGTTTGCAGGCTGGCTAGAAGCAGGTATCGGGTTTATTTATCTTCTACAATTGAAACTTTGTTGCCCTGAGCAGAGGCCTAAGTCCACCAGGGCAGGCAGGAAGCTTTGCTTCCTCCATCGCAGGGCAACCAAGCCTCCGGTTTGCTCCAGCTCCATGGCTGCCAGCCACCATCTTGGTTGGGTTAATTTACATGTAGTCACTCTGATTGGCTGGTAGGTGTGGCTTAGAGTGTAGTGGAATGACACCAATTACCATATTACTCTTTTATTAATGTAGATTCTGCAATAAACATAGGAATGCCTATCTGTTTTTGAATTAGTGTTCTTATTTTCTTTGGTTAAATACCCAGAAGTAGAATTGCTAGAGTGAATGCTATATCTATTTTTAGTTTTTTTGAGGAATCTTCATACTATTTTTGATAGGAGCTGCAATTCCAGCCCCACCAACTATGTACAAGGGTTTTCTTTTCTCCACATTCTCACCAATGCGTGCTATTTGTGTACTTTTTTGTAATAGCCATTGTAATAGACAGGTGTGAGGTGCTATCTGGTTATGGTTTTGATTTATATATCCCTGATGATTATTGATTTTGAACATCTTATATGTCTATTGGCCATCTGTATCTCTTCTTTGGAGAAATGTCTTTTCATGTCTTCTGTTTGTTTTTCAGTTGGATTGTTTATTTTTTTGTTTGTTATTGAGCTGTATGACTTTTAAAAATACATTTTGGCCTTAGCCGGTTTTGGTCAGTGGATAGAGCAGCCTACAGACTGAAGAATCCCAGTTTTGTTTCCAGTCAAGGGCAAGTGCCCTGGTTGTGGGCTCAATCCCTGATAAGGGGCTTGCAGAAGGCAGCTGATCAATGATTCTCTCATCATTGATTTTTCTATTTCTCCCTTACCTCTCCCTTCCTCTTTGAAATCAATAAAAATATCTAATCTAATAAAAGAGTAATATGCAAATTGATCCTCACTCTGTTACACCTAAGCCACGCCCAACAGCCAAGCCACGCCCAACAGCCAATCACAGTGGCTGTATGCAAATTAACCCAGCCAAAATGGCGGCTGGAAGCCACAGAGCCAGAGCAAACAGGAGGACGGTGATGAAGGAAACTGCCTGCCTAGGCTGGCTGTGACCTCTGCTCAAGGCAAAAAAGTTTCAGTTATAGAAGCCACAGAGCTGAAGCAAACAGGAAGCTTTATTGCTTGTCTAAGCAGGCTGTGGCCTCTGCTCAAGGCAACAAAGTTTCAAATATAGAAGATGAATAAATCCCAGAAAGCTGCTTCCAGCCAGCCTCTCTGGAACCTTGGGTCAATGGGAGCTGTGGCCAGCCTGCAAACAGCCCTCAGCCCCTCACCCAGGCTGGCCAGCCACCCCAGTAGGGACCTGAACCCTGAAGGGGCTGTGGGCAGCCTGAAAACATCCCTAAGCCTCTCACCCAGGCTGGCCACACCCTCATAGAGTGAGGATCCCCACTGGAAGGCTTGGCTAGCCTGCAAACAGCCATCAGCCCCTCACCCAGGCTGGCCAGGCATGCCAGCAGGTGGACATCCCTCGAGGGGTCCCAGACTGCAAGAGGGCACAGGCTGGGCTGAGGGGACCCCCCCCCCCCCGAGTGCACAAATTTTTGTGCAACAGGCCCCTAGTTTATATATATTTTGGATATCAACCCTGCAGGGATGGGGAATCTTTTTTTTTGCCAAGTGCCATTAGATATTTATAACATCATTCGAGGGGCATACAAAATTATCAACTTAAAAATTAGCCTGCTCTATTTGTCAAACATTTAATTAACTCACCCTTTATGTCTTAGCAGGGCCAAACCAAATGATAAGGCCCACGAGCCTGACATTCCCCACCCCTGCCTTCTTGGTTAATATCATTTGCACATATATTCTCCCAGTCAGCAGATTGCTTTTTTTGTTTTATCGAAGGTTTTTAGTTTGATGTAGTATCATTTATTTGTGCTTTTGTTTCTGTTGCTCAAAGGGACATGTCTAGAAAGATATTACTCAAACTGATGTCAGATAGTTTACTTTCTATATTTTTTTCCAATATTTTTTTGTTTTCAGGCTTCTTTTAAATCTTTAACTCATGTTATTTTCGTATATGGAATAAAAGAGTGGTCCAGTTTTATTATTTTGCAGTTATCTGTCCAGTTCTATCAACTCCACTTGTTGAAGACACTGTCTTTATTCTGTTAAATGTTTTTGTTTCCTTTGACATAGATTATTTAACCATATAAATGAGGATCTATTTCTGAGTTCTCTGTTCTGTTCTGTTGATCTGTTTGTCTGTTTTTGTGCCAGTAATATGCAGTTAGATTAATACAGCCTTGTAGTATAGTTTGAGATCAGTGAGTGTGATACCTCCAACTTTGTTCTTATTTCCCAAGATTGCTGTGGCTATTCCAGGTCTCATGTGGTTCCATATAAATTTTAGAATTATTTCTTCCTGTTCTAAGAAGAATGACATTGTTATTTTTATTGGAATCGCATTGAATCTGTAAATTGCTTTGAGCTTTGTGATCATTTTAGCAATGTGAATCCTTTCTATCCATGAGCATAGTATATCCTTTCATTTATTTGTGGCCTCTTCAGTTTTTTCTTCAATATTTTATAGATTACAGAAAAGAGGTCTTTCACCTCCTTGGTTAAATTTACTCCTGGATATTTTTTTCTTTTTTTTATTTTAATACTAGGGGCCCGGTGCACAAAAATTTGTGCACTTGGGAGGTCCCTCAGCCCGGCCTGTGCCCTCTCGCAGTCTGGGACCCCTTGGGGGATGTCCACCTCTTGGCGTGCCTGGTCAGCCTAGGTGAGGGGCTGATGGCTGTTTTCACGCTAGCCAAGCCCCCCAGTGGGGACACTCACCCCATGGGGGTGTGGCCAGCCTTGGTGATAGGCTGAGGGCCGTTTTCAGGCTGCCCACAGCCCCTTCAGGTTTTGGGTCCATACTGGGGTGCCTGGGCAGTCTGAGTGAGGAGCTGAGGGGTGTGTTCAGGCTGCCCACAGTCCCTTCAGGGTTTGGGTCCCTACTGGGGTGCCTGGGAAGCCTGGGTGAGGAGCTGAGAAGCATTTTCAGGCTTTCAGGCTGCCCACAGTTCCCATTGACCCAAGGTCCCAGCACGACTGGCTGGAAGCAGGTTTTTGGGGTTTATTTATCTTCTATAATTGAAACTATTGTTTTAAACTGAGGCCTAGGCAGGTAATGAAGCCTCCTGTTGGCTTCAGCTCCGTGGGTTCTATAATTGAAAGAATGTTGCTGTGAGCAGAGAGAGGCCCAGCCAGCCTAGGCAGACAGTTTACTCCTGGTGCAACGGAAGCCTGCTGTTTACTCCAGCTCTGTGACTGCTGGCCTGCATCTTGGCTGGGTTAATTTGCATACAGCCACTCTGATTGGCTGATGGGTGTGGCTTAGGCATCCCATAGAAATGGTCAATTTCAATATTACTCTTTTATTAGATAAGATACATCTAAGTCTTCTAATTTCATTTAATTTTTAAATTTATCTTTATTGTTGAAAGTATTACAGATGTCCCCCCTCCCTTTTTTTCCCTTTGACCCCCTCCACCCCAAACCCGTCCCTCCTAGGCCTTCACTACACTGTTGTCTGTGTGCATGGACTATGCATATATGCATATAAGTTCCCCAGTTAATCTCTCCCACATTCTCTCTGAGATTTGTCCATTTGTTCCATGCTTCTGTGTCTCTAGATCTATTTTCATCAGTTTATTTTGTTCATTAGATTACACATATAAGTAAGATCGTGTTATACTTACCTTTCTCTGGCTTATTTTGCTTAACATAGTATTTTCCAGGTCCCTCCATGCTGTCTCAAAGGGTAACAGATCCTTCTTTTTTACTGCTGCATGGTATTCCATGATGTAAATGTACCACAGCTTTTTTATTCACTCATCTACTGATGGGCACTTGGACTGTTTCCAGATATTAGCTATTGTAAATTGTGCTATTATGCACATTCTTTCTGATAGGTGTTTTGGGTTTCTTAGAGTATATTCCTAGAAGTGGGATCACTGGGTCAGATAGCAGTTCCACTTTTAACTTTTTGAGGAAACTCCATACTGTTTTCCACAGTAGCTACACTAGTCTACATTTCCACCAACAGTGTACTAAGGTTTCCTTTTCTCCACATTCTTGCCAGCACTTGTCATTTATTGATTTGTTGATGATAGCCATTCTGACAGGTGTGAGTTGATACCTCATTGTCATTTTAATTTGCATCTCTCAGATGATTGATAACTTTGATATTTTCATATGCCTCTTGGCCATCTGTATGTCCACTTTCGAGAGATGTCTATTTAGGTCCTTTGCTCATTTTTTAATTGAATTATTTGTCTCTCTTTTGTGAAGTTGTATGAGTTCCTTATGTATTTTGGAAATTAACCCTTTATGAGAAGTATCATTGGCAAATACGTTCTCCCATGCAGTGGGCTTTCTTGTCTTGTTGATGGTTTCTTTTGCTGTGCAGAAGCTTTTTATTTTACTGTAGTCCCATTTGTTTATGTTTTCCTTAATTTCCCATGTATGGGCCTCACTTTCAAAGGGGTACACAAAGTTAATAATACAAATGTATCATATCATTAACACTTCAGCTATCAAATTTGTAAAAAACAAAAGCACAAGCCATTCCCATCATCAGGAACAAAGATACCAACACAATTATGTTCCCAGAACCTTGTACTTAGTTTTATCAAAGGTCATGGAAGAAACTGAGTGGAAGCTCAGTGAAAGAGAGTAGACTATATTAGTCTCACCAGGATGCCATTTTGTCCAGATTGTATTACCTGTGCACTTAAAAGTAATGTGTTAGTGATTATGGAATTGAGGGTTGGGACATGACTAATATATCAATCTGTAGTCTCTTTCAAATTTTTCCCCTTTTTGAGAAGCATGATTTTGGCACTCTAGTATGAATTGCATATGGGTCCTGTTTACTGATATTGCGCTCACCCTTGCAAGCATTGTCCATGTCTCTTTCTACTGACTGTTATGGTGGGTGTGGGGGTGAGGGGGAGACGATGGGTTCAGGCCTAAGAATTCTGTTTCCTAAGGATTTCACCCCAATACATTGGATAATCATCTTCAACTAGCTCCTGAGTGAATGTTCTGGAGTCTTTACCCCAAAGTACTAGTAAAGATTAATGCCTTTGCTATATGTTCCTCATTTTTTTTTTTGAACAGCACATTAAATTTTTAACATAATGGATATATCTATTTAGAAAAGCATTTTTTTTCAAATAGCAATTAAAAAATAAAATACAGCGCCACAAATGAAAGTCTCAAGAAATATTTAAGAATTAACAACATAGTTAATAGTCTTTACACACAAAGCAATAAAAGTAGAAATTAATGTCATGGTTTATTTTTTTTTTAAAGAAAATACTTTGTAAATTCCTAAGTTAATGTAGAAATCATAATGGGTCCTGCAACACGAGTATGTGCCCTGATGGGGAATCAAACCCACCACCCTTTGGTATATGGATGATGCTCCAACCTGAGCCATGCTGGCCAGGGTCCAATTTATTCCCTTTCAAACTGGAACACCTTTTCACAGAGGCCTGGAGATGTGGCATTGCAGCAGGTGCAGCCCATAACTCTTGATGTGTTTCTCCCACTCGGGTACCCTCACCTGGCCCCTCATTGTTTGAATTCTACCAGGTGGTCAACAGGCTCCAGAAGGTTCAGTGGCAATCCCAAGAGGGAACATTTTTCATCATTTTTTAAAAAACCTTCCATCATTTGTGTGTCCATGTGTGTATGTATAGATATGTGTATGTATACATTTAATTTTATCCCACACGTAGATTTGTGTAACCACCAGCACAGTCGAGATACAGACCTGTTTCATTATCACTTCTCATGCAGTTTTCTTTATTCACATCCTTTACACAATTCTTCCCTACCCTGTCCTGTGCCCTGGAAGCCACTAGTCTGTTTCCATCATTTTGTTATTTTGAAAATGTTATATAAATGGAATTATACTCTATGTAATATTTTGAGAAGCACCTTATTATTAGACAAATGGTCTTTGAAGTCTGCCCATGTTGTTGCTTGTACCAATAGTTCATCCTTTTTATTGCTGAGTTGTATTCCATTGTTTGGATGTACCAGAATTCATTCAACCACTAACCCTTTAAAGGTCTTTTGGAGGGCCCTAGCCGGCTTGGCTGGGTGGATAGAGCGTCAGCCTTCGGACTGAAGGGTCCCGGGTTCGATTCCGGCCAAGGGCACATGCCTGGTTTGCGGGCTTGATCCCCAGTGGGGGGCGTGGCAAGGCAGCCAATCAATGATTCTCTCATCATTGATGTTTATATCTCTCTCTCCTTCTCTCTTCCTCTCTGACATAAATAAATAAATATATATATATAAAAAATAAAGGTCTTTTGGATGTTTTCAATATTTTGCTCTTACTAATAAAGCTACTATGAACATTTATATATCAGTTTTGCATGACCATAAGTTTTCCATGTTCTTTGAGCCTTTCTTTACTTTTTGTGCAAAAGGATATTCCAGGATTATTATCTTTTACTTGCTTACAATTCTGCAGTTAGCTTTTGCACATAGAGACCCTGGTTCCTTTAACAGAAAGTGGTATTTAGAAACCAAGATATGCATTCTATCTGTGCTTGTTGCTGCTGATGTGTTATTTGTTCCAAGCCTTTTCAGTGCACAGAGTCTAGAAGGAGGGGGAGGGCGGGGAGGGAGCACACTCATAGGTGGTGTTGCTTAGTGGTTTAGTGTCAATCTATGTACCAGGAGATCATGGTTTGATTCCCAGTCAGGGCACATGTCCGGGTTGTAGGCATGATTCCCAGTAGGGGGCATGCAGGCGGCAGCTGATCAATGATTCTCTCTCACTCTCATCATTGATATTTCTATCTCTCCCTCTCCCTTTCTCTCGGAAATCAATAAAAATATTTTTTTAAAAAAGAAAAGAAAATGTGATAGTGTGTGTATACATACATAAAAACACACCTATATTTTTACCTATGCCTATCTCTCTTTTAAAATCTCTGAATTTATACTGGTACCTCTAATTTCATTCCAATACCACAAAATTCATTCTAGTTCTTTCCCTTTTCATATTTGAAATTCTTTTAGCCAACATTGCTCATATAGACATGTATTTATGGTATTATTTTCCTTTCTGTAGATCATGGTTTCTCAATGTTGTCACTATTGACATTTTGGGGCCAGATTATTGGGAGGGTAAGGATGGGAGAAGACTGTCCTGTGCATTGTAGACTCAGATGCCAATTAGTGACCATTAGTTGTGACAACCAAAAATGCCCCTAGATAATTGCCACATGTCCCCAGTGGGACAAACTGCCTTTTTGAGACCACTGCTCTAGATTCTCATTCCACATGTTATATTCCTTTAGCATTTTCTCTTGATATGGTCTGCTTGTTTTGAATCTTGCCTCCATTTGTCTGAAAATATCTTAATTTTATATTTTTAACTATATTTTCACTGGGTATAGAAATCTGGCTTGACATATATTTTTTATCTCTTCCAAGTATTTTTTTCTGCTACATTCTCCTCCCCGTCTCCTAATTTCACATATTGTTAGATGACTTTATATTATCCAGTAAGTCATTGAAATGGGGTTTTTAATCATTTTCAGATTGGATGACTTCAGGATCAGACTTGTTTCCAATTTGTTGTTAAGCCCACCCATAAATTTTTCATTTCAGATATTGTGGTATTTAAAAACCAACACTTTTTTAGGTTTTCTAATTAGTTCCTTTTTATAGTTTTCTGCTGAGATTACTTATCTGGTGCTTTATTATCATATTTTCCTTTAAATCCTTGAACAGTTATTTTTAAAATAACTGTTTCGTAGCCCTCTGATAATTCCAAATATGTGTCATCTTGGGTTGGGTGCTCTTGATTGCTTTTTCTCTACTCTTAGTCACATTTCCCTGTTCCTTCGCAAATGTAATGATTTTTCATGGTAAGAAAAATTTGATACAATGAATTTAATCACAGGGATTGGGAGATAATAAAATTTTGGGCTTTGTGGTGCACAGTTGCTGCTACTTTTCTTCTTGTTCTTCTTCCTTTGTCCTTTGTCCCTTTATTCTTCCCAACCAGTTTAAAAATGTAAAACCCACTATTAGTTCACAGGACATAAAAAATAGGCATTGACTGAATCTGGCCCCTGGCCAGTTTCCTGATCCATGGTTTTACACAGACAACTCTCTCCATGAGTTTTGCTGTATAGAAAGAGAAGAGTAAGGGGGATATAACAGTTAAAATACTTTTTATTAAGTTGGAGGAAAGAACAGCATTTTTTGCAAGTCAGTTTGATTTAGCCAATGGAAATGGGGAGGATTTATAATGTAGGAAAAACAGAATAGCTGAAACGATGTCATTGAATGTGTGAGAGGGAATAATATCTAGGGCCCAAGGGAAGGGTTTAGCTAGGAGCATCAATAGTTATTTGGTAATTTTTAAAATATTTAAATGTTTTTTAGGGATTTTCCCCTCCCCGCTTCTTTATTTGTGGCCTAGGAGAGATATAGAACCAGAAACAGGTAGCACTTCAGATTCAATTCCCAAATTCTCTTTTTCAAGAAACAGTTTGAATTAATAGTGAACATAAATTGAAATACTTTCAATAAAGTAACAGAATGTGTTTTTCCCCTAAAATGAAGAATGTTTGATTATTGGATAGTTTGTTGCGTCTATCTTGAAATTAAAATCGTTTTCTTTTTTTTTTCTTCTTCAAAGTGCTGTGTATGGATGCGAAGATCAATTTTGATTCTAATTCAGCTTATCGCCAGAAGAAAATCTTTGATCTCCAGGACTGGACTCAGGAAGATGAAAGAGACAAAGATGCAGCTAAGGCAGATATCAACTACATTGGCCTAGATGGGAATATAGGCTGTCTAGGTACTATGTGTTTTTATGTTAGAGTTGGATTGGCCAAGCTTAATTGATTTTCTTTGTGTTTGTTGCTTATACAAATCATTTTTCCCTCTTGATAGTAAATGGTGCTGGTTTGGCTATGGCCACGATGGATATAATAAAACTTCATGGAGGGACTCCAGCCAACTTTCTTGATGTTGGTGGTGGTGCCACAGTCCATCAAGTAACAGAAGCATTTAAGCTTATCACTTCAGATAAAAAGGTAAGGGCAGGGCTTATGTTTTAGAATTTGAATGGTGAGAAGTAACTTGATTAATGAGCAAATGTAATTGTTATACTAGTTGAGCATTAAAATTTAAAGGTCTTCCATTGTTTGAGAACGATGCAATAACAGTTAACTACAGAAAAAGACAAAGTTCCGCGTAGTGATATAGAAAACAAGATGAAGAAATGTTAGATTATGTTAGATAATATTTTAAATGGTAGTGATTTGATATGCAAGCACATGACTATGAAGAATATTATGAAGATGATAGTTGACCACAGAAGCCCAGAAATCTGATAAGTCTGTAAAGCTAAAAAGATGAAAATTAAAAATAATCTTTAATTTTATCCAGAGATAAGTTTTGTTGCTATTGATTTTGATCTATTTTCTTTAAGACTTTTTAGTGATTTCACATACACACACACATACTGCTTATTAAGATACTAAAGGCCTGATGCACGAAAATTCGTGCATGTGTAGGCCTTCCTTCCCCTGACTGCCGGCACTGGCTTCCCTCTGGCACCTGGGATCCAGGCTTTTCTCCTCCTGCCGCCACAGGCACCCGGGACCCAGGCTGGCTTCCCTCCAGCCCTGGCTTTGTCAGGAAGGAAGTCCGGAATGACATCCAGAAGATGTTAGTCTAATTAGCATATTACCCTTTTATTATTGTAGATAACTTACATAATTCAGCCATTCATGTATATGTCTTTTTTTAAAAAATATTTTTCCCTTTATTAAGCTATTACAAATGTGACTTTATCCCCAATGTCCCCTCATCCCCCACTCCTGCCCTCACCCTCACCCCCTGTTGTCCACATCCATTGTTTATACTTATATACATGCATATAAGTTCTTTGGTTAGTCTCTCCACCTCCCCTCCACCCTCCCCTACCTTCTCTCTGAGTTTTGACCATCTGATCGATGCTTCTCTATCTCTACTTCAGTTTTTGTTCATCGGTTTATGTTGTTCATTATAATCCACAAATGAGTGAGAGCATGTGATATTTATCTTTCTCTGACTAACTTATTTCACTTAGCATAATGCTCTCTACCTCCATCCATGCTGTTGCAAATGTAGGGTTCCTTCCTTTTTATAGCAGCACTAAGGGTCCGGTGCACAAAAATTTGTGTACTGGGGCGGTTGGGGGGTGTTTACTCAGCCCGGCTTGTGCCCTCTCACAGTTTGGGACCCCTCTGGGGATGTCCACCTGCTGGTGTGCCTGGCCAGCCTCGGTGAGGGGCCAATGTCTGTTTGCAGGCTGGTCAAGCTCCCCAGTGGAAACCCTCACCCCAGGGGGTGTGGCAAGCCTGGATAAGGGGCTAAGGGCAGTTTTCAGGCTGGCCACAGCTCCCACTGACCCTCTGGGCCACCCGCCTGGGAAGCCTATGGGGTGGCACTGGGCACCCGATCAGCCTCCTCCGTGGGGTCCGCCGGCTCGTCCCCACCCCCCAGGAAGGCTTCTTTGCCTGGCCACCCCATCGGCCTCCCAGAAGGGGGCCGCAGGGTCCTGCTGGCTCGTCCCCGCCCCCCCGGAAGGCTTCTCCACCTGAGAGGCCAATCGGGTGGCGCTGGCCAGGTGCTGGCCACACGATCGGCCTCCCAGGATGGGGCCGCGGGGTCCCGCCGGCTCGTCCTCGCTCCCCCAGAAGGCTTCTCCACCTGGGAGACCGATTGGGTGGCGCTGGCCAGGCACTGGCCACACGATTGGCCTCCCAGGAGGGGGCCGCGGGGTCCCGCCGGCTTGTCCTCGCCCCCCCGAAGGCTTTTCTGCCTGGGAGGCCAATTGGGTGGCGCTGGCCACCCGATCGGCCTCCTCCGCAGGGTCCCACTGGCTCGTCCCTGCCCCCCAGGAAGGCTTCTCCGCCTGGGAAGGCATCGGCCGGCCCAGGGCGCCAGATGCCTCCCCAGGACGGAGGCTCCCAAGATAGGCAGCAGCCGCACACGAGCTGCGGCCTCCGCCATCTTGGCTAGGCTAATTTGCATACAGTCCCTCTGATTGGCTGGTGGGCATGGCTTGGGCTGTCCCAAAGAAACGGTTAATTTTAATATTCCGCTTTTTTTAGTTAAGATAGTATTCCATTGTGTAGATGTGCCAAAGTTTTTAAACCCATTCATCTGCTGATGGGCACTTAGGCTGATTCCAAATCTTAGCTGTGGTAAATTGTGCTGCTTTGAACATGAGGATGCATATATCCTTTCTGATTGGTGCTTCTGGTTTCTTGGGATATATTTCTAGAAGTGGGATCGCTGGGTCGAATGGAAGTTCCATTTTTAGTTTTTTGAGGAAACTCCATACTGTTCTCCACAGCGGCTGCACCAGTTTGCATTCCCACCAGCAGTGAACAAGGGTTCCTTTTTCTCCATGGCCGCCTGTGGCCTCTGCTCAAGGCAACAAAGTTTCAATTATAGAAGATAAATAAACCCCAGATACCTGCTTCCAGCCAGCCTTGTTGGGAGCTTGGGTCCCTGGGGGCTGTGGCCAGCCTGCAAACAGCCACCAGCCCCTCACCCAGGCTGGCCAGGTACCCCAGTGGTGAACCCCACCCTCAAGGGGGTGTGGCCAGCCTGAAAACAGCCCTCAACCCCTCACCCAGACTGGCCAGGCACCCCAGTAGGACCCCCACTCTGATCTAGACACCCTTCAGGGCAAACCAGCCAGCCCCACCCATGCACCAGGTCTTTATCCTATATAATAAAGGGGTAATATGCAAATTGACCTTAACAGCAGAACCACTGGGAATGACTGGTTACTATAACACACACTGACCTCCAGGGGTCAGACACTCAATGCAGAAGCTGCCCCTGGTGGTCAGTGCGCTCCCACATGGGGAGCTCTGCTCAGCCACAAGCCAGGCCGATGGTTGCCAGTACAGTGGTGGTGGTGGGAGCCTCTCCCACCTCCTCAGCAGTGCTAAGTACGTCCGACTGCAGCTTAGGCCTGCTCCTCACTGCCAAGTAGACATCCACTGAGGGCTCCTGGGCTGCCAGAGGGATTTCTGGCTGCCAGATTAGGCCTGATCCCCTTGGGAGCGGGCCTAAGCCAGCAGGTGGACATCCTCCAAGGGGTCCCAGACTGCAAAGAGAGCACAGGCCGGGCTGAGGGACACCCCCGAGTGCACAAATTTTTGTGCACCGGGCCTCTAGTGTGTGTGTGTGTGTGTGTGTGTGTGTGTGTGTGTGTGTGTATTCCTTTTTATTTTCTAAAAAAGGATAACTTTGCTAGTAGAGTGTGAAATGTAGAGTACAGAGGCACTGGTAGGCTAGATGAATTTGGTTGTTATATCTCATTGTTAAAAAAGACAAAGAGGTCCTGCCATAGGTAATGTCAGTAAGAATAAAGCAAATATATTTAGAGGCATTTCTGAGATTTAATCATTAAATTCATTTGTCTTCTTTTTTGGGTAGCTGGGGGGTGGCATTGAGAGAGCTTACTTAGATTAACCAACCAGCGATTGGTTAGGACTTTTGGCTGGGGAGAATATTTAGGTGGTGGTGATGTTCTTTGTGCCATCAGAGGCAAAATAGAGAAATATGTATTTGTGAATGTGTACTGGGGGCTATGTCTAGTTTGTGGTTATAAAGATATATTTTGTATAATGGGTAGATATATATTTGAGAGTCCTCAGTATATTGAGAAAAGTTGAAGTGTTAGGAGTTTGTGAGATTACTGAAATTACTGAGATGAGGAAACCAAGAACGGAACTAGCTCTTCACTTACCCTTCTCCTCTGTGTTGAAGGATTGAATAAAGAAGGAGAGATAAAATCTAATCTAATAAAAGCGAAATATTGAAATTAACCGTCTCTTCAGGATGCCTAAGCCACGCCCACCAGCCAATCAGAGCGACTGTATGCAAAATAGCCCAGTCAAGGTGGCGGAGGCGGGAGCCTCAGAAGAAGCCACAGACTACGGCCCAGCAGGGCAGACTGATGACCTCTGCCACAGATAGAGGTGGCAGCCCAGAGTAGGAGCAGCCAGCTCGCCCAGGGGCTGCGATGGGCCTGGGTGGGTCCCGGGGCACACAGGCACTGAGGCTGCTAAGCCTTTGCGCGACCCACCCAGGCCCATCGCAGCTGTAGTGGGGTGGGGACCAGCTTGTGGCCCCAGGGGCCACAATTGGCCTGGGTGTGCCCCGAGACTCACCCAGGACCATCGCAGCTACAGCAGTGGTGGGCTGGCTGGGCAGCTGGAGGATTTAATGAAGGAAGCTTTAATGAGGGAAGGAGGGCTGCTCCCTCTCTCTCACGCACGCCTCCTGGGCCAACTCTCTCGCCGGCTCCATTTTCTCTGCCACAGGGGCAGGGGTCACCTATGAAAGGCTCCATCTCCCTTCAGAGCTGGGGTGAACCCGCGGGAGCCAGGAGACAGAGAGATGGGCAGGGGGCAGGCAGAGCAGTAGCCAGGGAGAGTTTGGGGGGAAGTAACCAGGTGGGGGAGGGGCAGAACAGGATGGAGGGAAGAACTTTATAAAAGAGTCAGTGGACAGCAGAGTTAAAAAAAAGAGGATGTATGAGTGAACTGTAGGGCCTATAATGAAAACCAAGTATAGTTGTATACTGGGGACAGATTTTAAAAGTAGAAGTCAGAAAAGTAAAAAAGATAAATGGTAGTGGATAATTAGGCAGGTAGATAGATAGGTATTAAAACAGTGGAAATAAGTAGAGAAGAATGTATGGCAAAGGTAGGATGAGAGAAAAAGAGGGAGGGGAAAAAGTTATAAAGGGGGAGTTGGTAGAGCTTAAAAGGAGAATGGGAAGAAGGAAGGAATGGGGGAGGGAGCAAAGCAGGTCAGAGGGAGGAAGTGAAGAAAAAATTAAGGTGGGAAGGAAGGAAAAGAAGAAGGTGGGCAGGGGTAAAGATAAAGGAAAGAAGGAATGTGGGAAGGGAAGGAGGGTAGTAGAAAAATGGGAAGAATGATGATGGAACAGAACTAGGAAATAAGGAGGAAAGAAAAGTTTATAAATGATGAGTCAGTAGGAAAAGTGTTACATAAAGGAGAAAGATTGTGTGAGAGGAAGAAGCCAATAAGGAAGTCAAATAGAATTGTGTGTGAAGGGGATAAGATTAAAAAAGAAAGTTAATAGGGGTGACCAGGCCGGGCAGGGGAGGGCAGTTAGGGGGATCAGGCAGGCAGGCAGAGTGGTTAGGGCAAGCAGGCAGGTTTGCGATTAAGAACCAGAGGTCCTGGATTGTGAGAGTCCCCAAGAACTCCATATTGGAGAAGGTGCAGGTTGGGCTGAGGGGCCATGTCCTTCCCCCGCCTCCTCCCCCTCCCCCCGTGCACAAATTTCGTGCACCGGGCCCCTAGTAGATATATATAAAACCCTAATAGCAAATAGACCAAATGGCAGAACAACTGAACAACCAGTCTCTATGACATGCACTGACAACAAGGGGGCGCTTGTGTTACATGGCGGGCGCCGGCCTCAGAGGGATGGTAGACCAGGTCCACGGGGGCACCAGACCAAGGTGGGGCCCTGGTCGTTGTCATCGGGGTGAGCTTCTGGTGATTACAGGAAATTCTTTGCTTCCATGTGCCATGGTCCCTCCTGGTGCTATCACCCACTGCCAGCGCTAGAGCCACTGCCATCACCCAGCACCAGCCCTGATTGCTCAGCGCACCATCAGTAGGTATGAGTGGCGGCTGCTGGCCCTGATCATCCCTCAGGGCTTCTCCACCTCCCCATTCACCTCTCGCATCCACTGCCAGAGATGGCCCCACTCACACCTGCTGCTGGCACCAGAGCTGCCACTTGTACCCACTGCCAGCACCAGCCCTGCGCATGGCTGGAGCTGCTGTCTGCAACTACTGTTGGTGCTCAGTGCCATCAGTGGGTGCGAGTGGCAGCTGCCAGCCCCAATCATCCCTGAAGGCTTCTCCACCTCCCCCTGCTCCTGAGAGGCAATTGGGGTAGAGGTTGCTGCTCGTACCCACTGACGGTGCCATCCCCACTCACACCCACTGCTGACACCAGCCCCAATCGCTGCATGCTGTCAGTGGGTGCAAGTGGGGCCGGTGCTGTCAACATGTGGGAGTGGAGGTGATGGGAGCAGGGCTGCCAGCAGAGAGGGGACCTGGGGTTGCAGCAGCGGGGGCATGAAGGATGGGCCGAAACCTGCCCCTGTGCCCACTGTAGCCTTGTGGCCCATAGTTCCTTCCAAGGTGCACAAATTTGTGCACTGGGCCCCTAGTCTACATTATAAAAGACCAGGGGCCATCATGTCCTAAATGACCAGACAGACGACTGGTCACCAGGTAGGGGATGGTGGGAAGCAAGGCGGGTGCAGTGAGGTTAGCTACCAGCCCAGGCCCGATGGAGGCCTAAAGACCTTGCAGCTGCCTTGGCAGCTCAAGCCCAGAGAGAGGCCTGGAGAGAGAGGCAGGGCCTAATCAGCAGCCACACCAGTTGCTTACAAGGCGCGGGGAGAGAGAGAGAGAGAGAGAGAGAGAGAGAGAGAGAGAGAGAGAGAGAGAGAGAGCCTGATCAGCAGCTGTTGTGGAGGCTACAGATCAGGCCCAGAGAGAGGCCCGGAGGCAGAGGCAGGCAGAGGGGTTAGGAGCAATCAGACAGGCAGGCAGAGACAGTTAGGGGTGATCAGGCAGGCAGGCAGGTGTGTGGTTAGGAGCCAGCATTCCCAGATTTTGAGAAGGATGTCCGATTGCTGGTTTAGTGGGATCGGGCCTAAACCGGCAGTTGAATATCCCCCCCCCCCCCAAGGAGGCCCCTATTGGACAGGGTGCAGGCTGGGCTGAGAGAATTCCCCCGCCCCCTGCACGAATTTCGAGCACCAGGCCACTAGTAGAAAAATAAGAGAGAGAATACAAACTGACAGATAGTTGCAGATCAGGTGAGAGTGGTGACATTAAAGGACAGGATGAAGAGTTTTGAGAATTAAGTGAATGGGCAACATTGTCAGATGTTGTAGGAGCAATCAAGTACAGTTAAGTACTAAATGAAATGGTTAGGAACCTTAGTAAGAATCCTAGAGGAGAGGGGACCAGCTTCCCAAAAGGCTATAATGAATTAAGATACTTTTTCAGGGCTTTTTTTACCAGCAGTTGAATGGAAGTATGGTTGAATAGAGCTATGTGGTACATGTTTGCTTGCTTGTTTGGGAGACTAAGAAGATGAACTACATCTAGCTGCATGGAGATGTGTATTGAAGAAAGGAGGCTCATGAAGAGCGTGAAAGGTATTAGGCAGATTATTAAGGAAAGAATTGCTGATGAATCATTATTATACTGCTTTTTGGTTTATGCTAGTGTTATAGGATGGGTTTTTTTGTTTGTTTGTTTGTTTGTTTTTTGCTGTTTTGTTTTCCTTTAAACTTGGAATGGATAAATTAATAGGATAGAAACATCCAAGAATGCATTAATTGAATTGGGGTAGTGGAGATAGACTTGGTATGAGAGAATTGAGTATGCATATGGCATATCATTGAATTGCTCAGCCATAGGTTCCAGGCTCTCTAGCAAGAGTGGGGAACGTTTGGCCCGAGGACCATATAAGGCCTGTGAATTATTTGGTTTGACCCTGCCAAGGCATAGGGGTGAGTTAATTAAATGTTTGACCAAATATAGCAGGCTAATTTTTAGTTTTATAATTTTGTATGGCCCTTGGATGATGTTACAAATATCCAAATGGCCCTTGGCAGAATAAAAGGTTCCCCCTCTTTGCTGTAGTGAAGAAAGTCATGTTGGTAGAGAACTGATACATCCAGTGATTAGAAAGGGGTTTAGGGACCAGAGGCTTTTAAGAGGAAAAGATTGGGTTTGATAGAGTTAGTGATAAAAGGAATTAGAAGTGAAAGAGGAGGCTGGACAGAAAGTGGGATTTACACATTTGATATTGTAGAGATTCTCTTTCTGGTCAAGGGTTTGTCGTTGGTAATAATTAGTTGAAATGGACTGGAAGTAACAGTAACTTTAAGGCTGGGTGTCAGATGATGCCCTGTAATGCATATGGTAGCTATCTAGAATGAGGTGAGAGGAAGAGAGCTAAGAAGGTGCCAGAGTCCACTATGAATTCTAGTCCATTATAATTTCTAGATATAATAGTGGTAAATATGAGGAATGTATAGTATAGCTCACTGTATCTCAACCTTTTTCATGTCATGGCTTTCACAGACGTATTTCAGTGGGGCCTAGAAGGTAGATGGAGAAGGTTGCTGTGGTTAGAGGCCACTGGCCAAGAGGTGACAGCTGTCCTAGAATCTTCCTAGCTTCCCTAAGGATTGAGGGAACAATATCTTGGTGTCTATAAGCCATTTATATTGCACTGGCTGAGGAACTCTGATGTAGGTGAATGAACTACACCAGAGTAAAGTGCTTTAAAAATGAAAAGTAGAGAGAATCCAAGATGGCGGCATAAGGTAAACACCGTAAATGCAGCCGGGAACAACTATTTCAGAATATCCACGAAAAGAAAACACGGACACCACTCACACCCACAGGAAGGCTGGCTGAGTGAAAATTCTACAACTAGAAAGAGTCTGAGACTCAGAGGAGTGGCGGAAGCAAAGTACAGAGGTACGGAGGCGCGCGCACGGGCTCGGGGAGAGGGCTGGCGCCAGAAACGCGGTTCTTTTTCAAACTGGAGGGTACCACAAACTCCCAGCGGCTCTGAACTCCAGTTCCAGACGAGTTTCTGAGGACCCAGACGCACGCACACCCGGAGAAGGGGAACTGACTGGCACCGGGAGGAAATCCAAAGCTGGTTTCTCTCTGCGTTGCTTGTAGCAATTACCGCGGGACACAGAGACCCAGTGTCTCTTAGCACAGGGCTGAGAAGCAGCCATAGCTACTTGCTCCACCCTGCCCTGCAAACTCCCCGAGGCCCCGCCCCTCCCAAGCTGCATCAGAGGCTTTTGCATATAAAAGGCTGAGTAGCCTAAGGCAAAGGCTAACTCAACACCTCCTTAAAGATACAGGAGCCAGCCCCCACCCAGTGGCCAGAGTGGGACCATCCGAAATAAAACTCAGATCCACAAGGAACACACTC
>PVJC01023715.1:0-26158 GCA_004026665.1 Murina feae | reverse complement strand
GGTCCCTCAGCCTGGTCTGTGCCCTCTCGCAGTCTGGGAACCCTCAGAGGATGTCCACCTGCTAGTGTGCCTGGCCAGCCTGGATGAGGGGCTGATGGCTGTTTGCAGGCTGGCCAAGCCCCCCAGTGCGGACCCTCACACCATGGGGTTGTGGCCAGCCTGGGTGAGGGGCTGAGAGCCATTTTCAGGCTGCCCACAGCTCCCATTGACCCAACGTCCCAGCGAGGCTGGCTGGAATCAGGTATCTGGGGTTTATTTATTTCAATAATTGAAATTTTGCTGCCTTGAGCAGAAGCCTAGTCAGGCAATAAAGTCTCCTGTTTGCTTCAGCTCCTTGGCTTCTATAATTGAAACATTATTGCCTTGAGCAGAGGCCCGGCTGGCCTACGCAGGCAGTTTCAACTCCATTACTGGTGCAACGAAAGCTTCCTGTTTGCTCTAGCTCTGTGGCTGCCGGCTCCCAACTTGACTGGGTTAATTTGCATACAGCTGCTCTGATTGGCTGGTGGGCGTGGCTTGGCTGGTGGGCATGGCTTTGATGTTTTGGAGTGATGGTTAATTTGCATATTACTCTTTTATTAGATTAGATAATAAAATTCAACACCTCTTTTTGGGGTGGAGGGTGAGAGGAAAGGAACATTTAGAGCATTAGAAAAAGAGGAAACATCCTTATTCTGGTAAAATAAATCTCCGCAGACCTACAGTCAACTTAATGGTCAAACAACTGAATCATTTCTTTTAAATGATTCCTATTTAGCATCATATGGAAGACACTAGCCAAGTCAGTGAGATAACAAAAAGAAATAAGCAAATGACAGAAAAGAAACAAAGCTGTCATCATTCACTCATCAAGCACATAAATATACTGTTCAGATCCTAGAGCTCCTTTCTGAAGCAAATATTAAAAATCCAAGACACGAGAAACACCAATCAGAAAAGATATATACAACCCTATGTTCACAGCAGCACAATTTACCATAGCTAAGATTTGGAAACAGCCTAAGTGCCCATTTTCAGATGAGTGGATTAAAAAACTGTGGTACATCTATACAATGGAATACTATGCTGCAGTAGAAAAGAAGGAATCATTACCATTTGCAACAGCATGGATGGAACTGGAGAGCATTATACTAAGTGAAATAAGCCAGTCAGAGAAAGATAAATAATCACATGATTTCACTCATTTGTGGAATATAATGAACAACATAAACTGATGAACAAAAACAGATCCAGAGACAGAGAAGCATTGATCAGATCGTCAAACTTCAGAGGGAAGGTAGGGGAGGGCGGGGGTAAAGGGGAGAGATCAACCTAAGGACTTGTATGCATGCATATCAGCCTCACCAATGAACACAGACACCGGGGGGTGAGGGCATGAGTGTGGGGGGGAGGATTAATGGGGGGATGAGAACACATATGTAATACCTTAATCAATAAAGAAAAAATGAAATAAAATAAACTGCCCTCTTCTATTTAATCTCAGCGGTGGGTATACAACAGTCCATTATATAATTTTCTATATATTTTTGTTTGGTATAATTTATAATTTAAAATTTTTTAACTTTAAGAAAAATACTTGCATCTTGCTAAAGTGAAAACAAAAACAAACAAAAAAGCCTCTGAGTCATATCTTCAACATATCCAATGCGACTAAAGGCAAAAAATCATTTTCAATCATTAATTCCTTACCTGAATATTTAGTAATAGCAATAAAGATCAATAAAAATGTATACCATAGACTAAAGCACTGCCTCAGAAAACATTTCCAGGAAAAAGACTGATGTCGCATTTTATCTCTTTGTCCTATGGCTTAAGACATACAAGTTTATAACAAAGCTGCCAAATTTGAACATGTGCACTCAGCTGGCTTCCAGACATGAAAAGCAAGACGTGTAAGATAGAAGACAACTTTTAATTTATTAGTGGACATTAAAATATTCACACAAGACTAAATATCTTACAAAGCATTTTGGTCATCAGAATTAACGTATAGAGAAAAAGATTGTTTACGACTTGGTGAATTGTTTTTTCTCTTCAGTAGTCCATAGATAAAGTCATATATTCACATATTTAATGTAGAAATATTTCACTATTAAAAGAAAGACCTTACAAATATATCCCACTCTCACTGACTTCTAGAGCTGTGGTTCTCAGCCTGAACAGGAGGGGCCCCTCAGTATGTTGGGGGGATCTGTGAGAGGAGCCTGGGCCTCGCCAGGCCTCCGCAGCTCACCCTGCCTCCACAACCTCTGAAGGCAGGCAGCATCACCTACATGACAGAATCCTGAAGGAAGGGGAATATTAATCTCCTGTTTGAGGAAAGGTCAAACCTTCACATGGAAACATTATCTAAGTGATCAAATTATTACTGGGAGAAATGTGGCCTCTGTTGCTTTGAACCAGAATGACTGGAGCAGGGTAGACATCTGAGTGGGTGATTCCATAACCACGTTTTACACAACTTGGTCTGCTGCCAGTGTTTGTCGTAGTCAGATTTAATTTTAGTGACAATATGAAATGCAGTGGGCTGCACATAACACATTAATGTAGCACGTAATTGGGCAGTCCAAAAGAGCCTTGTGCATGTACACTGATAGATCCTGACCCGGTGAAATGCAGTCCTTTACAGACCCCCCAAAAAGTAAATTATAACATCTGTTCTAATTTCAACTTTCTTATACTTCCTCTGAAGTTTCTCTACTGTTCATGCACATTAGATGGCCCTAACCAGTCTATAAGAACAAGCCCTCTCCGTTAAGATAATAAGAAAGTGGATCTTATAGGATTAGACAAATTGATACACCCTGTAAGGAAGCAGCCAAAAAATCGTTCCCTCTAGTATTTTCATCCGCAGGTCAGCCAGCTCGGGATTTCCTCTCATCACCTAACCTGTGTGGATAAACCTCTGGAGAAGATGGGGACAATGAAAATGTCTTTGAGGACTTCCAGGAAAAACAAACCTGTATATTCTTAGATTATTGAAAAACACAGAACTCTAAAAGTCTCATGATGACAGAGACCTGCTATGATGGTTTCTTGGAAGGTGGCCAAGAAGCCAATGGCTCCTGACCCATCAGAGTAGAAGGACTCTTGACACAGGCTCCCAGCCTCTGCACAAGGACCTATGCTTTCAGCATGACACAGGAGCAGTGCACCCTGAGACCACAGGGCATCATGCCATCGGGCCAGTGGGCACGGTGGCATCTCAGTGCTAATCAGTGTGGACCTACAACTGATTACAGGAGAGTTTGCTGGCATTCTGACACTGACTAAGGCACTGAGGTATAGCCACATCTCTGGGTGGGAAGTGTTAACGCCAACAGAGTCAGAGATTGAGCTTTGCCGTGGGCAAATGACAACTCAGCGTCACCTTTAAATGGATTTACATAAAATGATAAAATTATGTCTTACATATCTGATTGTGTGACCTACAAGGAATTTCTTTTATTGAAAATAAAAAATTTTCACATGGTGATAGCACTATAGAGGAGGGATAACACTGGGAGAGAATGTGGCTCAACTCACTTGCTTTAAGAATAAGGATTCTGATTCAAAAGAGGGGCAATGTTTTCCCTATGATTGCAGTTTATTAGTGGCAGAGCAAGGGCTAGAACTCAGGCATCCTGACTCTAATTCCAGAGTTCTTTGCATTACATCCATAGTGCTTCATCTTTGGTAAAGATAAGTTATGAAAATAAATCCGTTGTTTGCAAGAGGGTTACTCACTGCTCAAACAAAGTGCTCAAAGGACATCTATATTTGTCTGCCCCGGGCTTTTGATGACAGGAGCAATTTCTCATTGCATTACATAACTAATGTGGGATTTGGAGACATCAGAAGATCTCATCACAGAGATGTCATAGGAGGGAAAGGGTATCACTGAAACCTTTTCATTCTGCCGCCAGTTCATTTTCCCCTCCCAGCATCAAATGACCTCTTAGGAGATGTGCAGTGCTTACGGGTCCAGACCACAGGAGCCAGACACCTTTGCCTTCTATTCTGGGATCTGACACAGAGACTCCCTCAGTGGCCTTGACCAGCCCCTTCACTTTCCCGCTTGTTCATCCTGGACTCCAAGATAATATTGGCCACAGAGGGGTGGCTGAGTGATCAGAGGCAGCAAAAGCACTCAAGGAGGATTCTGCACAGTCTCCCTTGGTTTTTTAGATAAATACATTCTTCAGCGTTTAAATTAGAACTATTAGGATATTTACCCATTTTCTGGTTTGGGATTATCAATCTATATGCAGAACAGGGATCAAAGACTCTGGAATTAAAAGGCTTTAATATGGGAACAACCATTCAGATGATTTACACATCAATTCTGTGATCTATTTTATGGAAAGCAGTGCAGACTTATTTCTGTCGTTCCAGAGATCAGTGATAAGAGGAAGAATTTCAAGTTATTAGACAGCAGAATTTGCCTCAGTGTAAAGAAGAGATGTCTGATATTTATTTATTTATATATTTATTTATTTAAAATAAATTTTATTGATTTTTCACAGAGAGGAAGAGAGAGGGATAGAGAGTCAGAAACATCGATGAGAGAAAAACATTGATCAGCTGCCTCCTGCACACTCCCCACCGGGGACATGCCCGCAACCAAGGCACATGCCCTTGACCGGAATCGAACCTGGGACCCTTGAGTCCGCAGGCTGACGCTTTATCCACTGAGCCAAACTGGGTCAGGGCATGATATTTATATCAACATTTATGTTTCTCAAAACACGACTCCCCTGAGTCTTATTTGGAAGACACTGCATAACATAGCATTCTTTTATAAAATCACAATGTTCATGAAAATGAGTGGGGGAGGGGGGCTCTAAAGTTATATATAATAAAGAAACCTATATTAACTTGTTGAACCCAGATCTTTGCGACCTTCTTTGAACAGAGAACACTTTTTTTTCCTTGAGCATAAATTAACCACATCAATGAACTGGGCCTCTAAAAACACAATTCTGGATTGTAAAGGGCTTTCTCAAAAAGAGAGGCGTTTTCGTCACGCATGATTTTATGACTAATTGCCATATCCAAGGATTTCTGCATTAGAGGAAATAATGACTAAGGAACTTCTAAGATCTAGTTCAATTCCTAAGTTTCAATGAATCTATTCTACTCTAAATCAGTAACATTATTTAGTACCTTTTGTATCTACTGTTAGACAGAAAGAGGAGCATCTTTCGTGTCTACTATTAGACACAAATGCTACCATTTATACCAGAAAAGCCTCTTAGATTCCTTATTTCTTCTGTTTAATAATCTGAAAGGGAGGTATTATAACCCCCACTTTATAGCTAAAAGAAAAAATGAGTGTCAAAGAGTTTAAATAAATTGTCCAAGTGGCATAGTAAGAATTGGAACCAAGGTCTATGCATTTTCTACTGCACACAGCACCACTTCCCTAAAACACACATCTCAAAGGAGGCCATAAAAGATATGGTTGGACCTGATGACTCAAAGGTATGAAACAATATTTCTAAATATCTCCTGCCCCAGAGAATGATTCAGTAGATCTTGTATCTTTACCTCAGATGTCTAAGAGATCTTTGGAAATGTAGGTTTCTAGAAAGATTCTACATGATGCTGATGTTCCCGGGTCACACTGAACAGCACTGACCATGCCCACCCTCACGGGTACATCCTCTATTCTAAATCTCTGTTTTCCAATCAGGCGCAGTCCCTTCACCATTTCATTTGCTCCATTTTACTTAACACAGCTATGGTTACTTATTTGTTGACTTGTATATTGTCTATCTCTCCCATTATGACTTAAACTCCATGCAGATTAAAACTTTGTCTTTTTTACTGTGTTTTTCATATATTTTATCTTCAAAATATTAAACAGAGCCTAGAGTCATGAAATGAATAAGGTACTCAATAAATTATTAGGAAGTGTGCTTTCAATGTCTATTATGCATCTTAACTTTTGTTCAGTCCCTAGTCACCCAAGTTACTTTTTTAAATTTATTTTTATTGATTTCAGAGAGGAAGGGAGAGGGAGAGAGAGATAGAAACATCAATGATGAGAGAGAATCATTGATCAGCTGCCTCCTGCACACCCCACACTGGGGATTGAGCCTGCAACCCAGGTATGTACCCTGAACAAGAATCAAACTGTAACCTCCTGGTTCCTAGGTTGATGCTCAACGATTGAGCCCAGCCAGCCGAGCCCAAGTACCTTCTTTTTATAGTGAAACACTGAGAAGAATAAATACACTAATTTATGTAGCTAAATGCAGTCTCAACTCCACTCATCAGCCCCCTTGATGAGTGCAGAACATTTGAAGTGGTCAGCAGCCCAGGAAACTGAGTCCTTGAGTGTAAAAGGTCTTTCTCCTCTGCCCTGACTCCAGAGCTGTGAGGGCAGCCAGGACAGCAGAACAAAGTTAGATTTTTCTTTCCATATTTTCCTTCCTCAGATCTCCATGGGGGAGGCTAGCCTTTGCGGACACAATGCCCAGATTCAGCATGAGAGTGCTCCTTGGTGAACCATGTCCCTGGCAGCCTGATCTGTATTTAAATTACATGAAAAATTCATGAGTCTCCTAGGAGTGACTTCAGCCTATTATCATCACATCCTCTCTTGTCTGGGAAACAGATTCCTACTGGGCACTAGGGCAGATAGCAGAGGAGAGGCCAGTGTTAGGAAGAACAGCCAGCACCCAGCAGGCCCATCAGTCACCACCACTTCTGGATGAACCTCATTCACAAGTGGGACTTATGCTGACATCTGGAGAAGGGGAGACGGCACAAAAGAACCCACAGCACACTCATTGCATCTTCCCACCAATCTCTCAGTTATTTTTCAGAATTAATAGGGAAAAGTAATTTGTGTCTACTATATACAAGAGCTATTTGGGAAAATTAAAATGGATTTAGGGATACTTAATGAGACTTAGATTTATATACAATGATATGTTTTGGTTTTGCTTTAAAATATTATATTCCTCCTTTATTCCCTACCCTCCACCCCCCGCCTCCCAAAAAAAAAACACAAAACTCAAGAAGCAACAGAGATAGAAGAATCTGGATTGGCCATGAACTGATAACTGTTGACATAGAGTGGGTATATGGGGAGAGGGGTAAATATTTTAAAAAGCTCTCTACACTTGTGTATGTTTGCACATTTTTGTACTGGAAAGTTTTGGGGGTTTTTTGTTTGTTTGTTTGGTTGGTTGTTTTTTTTTTTTAATAAGAGTCTTGTCCAGTGCATCATAAAAGAAAAAAAAATGTTCAGTGTAGAAAAACAAGCAGATACTACCTGAAAAAGGCAGCTTTATGTGGTTCCTGGGGTGGAAGCACAAGTACATATTTTAACATCAGTTACACTCTCTATAATAACACGGTGTAATGGAGCAAAGTATAGTTTCAACAGTTGTCCGTGTGGGAAGAAATACATTTGTAAAGATTGATTGGCACTGTTGTTTTTTAATGCTTTATATTTAGAGTAAAATAAAAGATGTTTCCTGTGCTGAAGGTATTTAGCATCATCCTCTTATTAAACAATGTCTTCTTTATTTCCTTTCCGCAGTAAATTTGGTGGAGAAAGTTCGCATTTGAACTTTAAAAAGATGCATGGTAAGTATATGGCCCTTGAATTCTCACTTAAAACAGTTAATAATGTAAGCATTATCACAAAAATTTAACATCAACGGCAATTTTTGTTAGAACTAACTTAAATCTAGGTGGTGATTTTATATTTAATTTTTTAAATTTTTTTCAACTGATAAAAAAACCTAAGATAAAGAGATGTTGGCATTTAACTTCATAATGCTAAATGCTTACCCACATCATGCCCCCAAATTGTCCAGTCTATGCCCGTGGTGGAAGGAGAGAGTTGCCATAAATTTGTAAGCTGCCCTTTGTCAGTCCTTGGTACGAGTAAAGACAGTCAGAAGGGAGAAGAAAGAGGTTAGTCTTTGGAGTCTCTAGAATTCTAGCTCGCTCTCTTCCTAACTGCGTGACCTTGAACAGCTTACTTTACCTTCCTAAATCTCATCTGCAGAGCAAGGAATGATATCAGCTCTTCGTATCATTGAATCAAGGTAAAGTATTGATCAGAGGAGAATCTATGGTTGGAGAGAAGAGGAGATTATTCAGGAGAAACTTTGCAGGGCAGCCTGTCCTTGGAGGTGGGGGTAGAAGGAGGTCACTGGGAGGAAGGCAAAATAAAGAAAAGAGGAAAGCGGGATAGTTTGCATTCTTTTACCTCCAGAGGGAGGGTAGTCAAGAGCAAAAACAGGGGAGATGCAGTTCAGGTTCTTAGGTTATTCTGTACTGAGCATACTCCAATGCCCAGGTGCCTCTGATATATGATAATTGTCTTAGAATGAGGCAACACATAAAAATAAAATAAGCCATAATTACAAGTGGCACCAGAGTCTACTTAGCTCTGTCTGGGAAAGAATCTGGGGAGACGTTTATAAATGTCATAAAGCTGAAGAAAATGATTTGTCCATTGAAGGGTTAACTTGAGCTTATGCATCTAGTAGAGAGCTTTGTATGCCATTTGCTGTAACTACTTCTAATGACAGTGTTTAGTCAGTGTTGGGTAATCAATTTATGTTCTAGTGTCAACTCTGTGCCATTGCCATTACTTAAAAGGAAATGCCAAAATTAAGCAACCCAGAGCCAGGAGAGAGGGTTCTGCCTCTCCGGGGGCACTGTGACGGATTCGGCACAACCCAGGGCTGGCGAAGACAGGGTCAGAACAGGCAGCCAACCGTTGCTATTCTGCAGAGTTGTCATGAAAACTAAACTAAATTAAATAACAGATATGATCCCTGGCCAGTGTGGCTCAGTACACTGAAAGGTCATGGGTTCAGTTCCTGGTCAGAACACATAGCTAGGTTGTAGGCTCCATCCTCTGTTGGGGCATATACAAGAGGCAACCCATAAATGTTTCTCTCTCCCTCTCTCCTTCCCTCCCTAAAAAAAAAAAAAAAGAAAGAAAATCAATAAACATCCTTGGGTGAGGATTTTTTTTAAAAAAAATAACACATATGAGGTACTGGAGCATGGTAGGCCTTCAATAGTATGGCTCATGTGACTATCGCCATCATTAGTGTCATTGTCATCACTGGTACTACTGCTATACTCTCAATCCAGAGAGGCTTCTCCCTGCTCAGACACTCTATTTTAGCTTTTGACCTTAATGCCAACCTCAGCACCTCCTCACAGCTGCAAACGTAATCCACATGCACCCCAAACATTCAGAAACAATGAAGAATTACTAAAAACACAACAAATGGAAGACCTTACATCACATTACTAAAAGGGAAATCCACAAAATTCCACTCAGACACATCCGTTTTCCCCTGCCAGATTTCTCCTGGCCAGTCAGCTGTCTCCTCCTCTGCCCTTCCCTGAGCCTGCCCCCAGCCTCACTGGTTGTCTTTCCACTCCCTCTATCCCTTTACTATTGTCTTGCCCTTCCATTCTCTTAGAAGCCTCAACTAGTTCTTCCCTTTTCCCTTCAAAGCAAGTCCTCACCTGCCCAAGCTTCTGACTCTAATTTACATAAACCATTCAGCAGCAAAGAAAGGGCCTTGACCTATCAGAAACTGTCTTCAAAGACAATAATTTAAGCAGTTTGCTTAGTTGCATCATCATCATCATATTTAGTTCTAATGTCACTCCACTAATCACTCACCCTCATAGTGATTCTTCCATTGTCTCATTTGCCCTCTTCTTGAAACTACTTACTAACAAAACTTTGCTCTACAATTCCATTCCAAGCACTGCTCTAGACCTATATGGTATTCTTATGCTGTCTGTGTCTGTCTTCAACCACCGATCCTGCAATCAACTTCCTCTTGGTCCAGGGTGCCAATTATTTAATCAGGAAACCGAATCTGTGTTTAGGTGTTGCAAGAAGGGCAAAACAAGGCAAGAAATTTTGGTGAAGAAATGAAAATTACTAGCTTATATTATTCACTAATCTATGATAACTTGGTGTTTATTGAGATTCATCAGAACACAATATTCTTTCTCATAGAGTTTCTGTGTCTTCTTCCCTCTCCCACTAAACGAGATTTCATTCTAAACACAAGAGGAAGAAAAGGAAACATGAGAGCAGACATAACCTAGTCAAAAAAAAAACAACTTGGATTTATGGAGTTCAACCTTGAAAATATGTTTTTAAAAAATCAAGCATGCAAATTAAAGTTCCCACCAGGTAGCTATAATTCACTAGTATACATCAAGCACTTGGTAAGGAATCTGAGCACACTGATACGGGTAGCAAAGGATCATCTTTACTCTTGCCAGGTAGGTTAGTAGGTTAGAACACCATCCTGATACACCAAGGTTGTGGGTTCTCTCTCTGGTCAGGGCACATACAAGAAGCAACTAGTAAGTGTATAAATAAGTGGAACAATGAATCGATGATTCTCTCTATCACTTCCTTTCACTTCCTCCATTCCTCTCTAAAATTATTAAATACATTTTTTTAAAAAGGGATCATCTTCAAAAAATATCAGACTCTGGTTGACACAAATGAGTGGGTGAAAAAGAAACATACTCACTTCGCAGCTGTAATATGGTGTTTCCTATTCAATGGACTTCTTAGAGTAAAAATAACAAGAGGAGACCTAAGAAGAAATGGTGGTTCCCAATCAGAGCGCAAGCATGACCTCATGAAAAGCAAAAGAACATGAGACCAAGAGACTAGGCCCGAAACAGTGATCTTCTTCATGGCTGTAAAATTTCAGGCAAACCAAGTACAAGAGAATGGACATACAAGTCAATGGAAGGTTTTTGCTATCTTTCAAGCCAATTATTTTGTTTAGATCTTATTCAAACAATTCATTTTATTTTTAGAGATAGAGATTATTATCTCCAAAGTATTTATTTTTTATTTCTTATTTTATTCCAGGCAAAAATGGGACATATTTCTGTCTCTGAACGCTTATCTATATATATAAAAGTCTAAGCAACCGTTATGACCAAATGACTGGAACGACCAGTCAATCAGTCGCTATGACACACACTGAAAACCAGAGGGCAGACGCTCAATTCAGGAACTGCCCCCTGGTGGTCAGTGTCCTCCGACATCGGGAGCCCAGCTCACCAGAAGTCAGGCTCATGGCTGGCGAGCATAGCTCTGGCAGTGGTAGCGGCAAGCGCAGCAGAGCCGGGGTGAGTGGGAGTGGCAAGGCACCTGGTCCCAGATCAGGCTCGGGCTCGGGCTCCTCCCTGGCTGCCTGCTGCTTAGCACACTGTTATATCCCTCATACCCCAGGACAAGGCTGATATCGCCGCTGGATTCTTAGAACTCTGCTGAGCATGGAAATCAAATCTCACCCCTTATCCATTGCCCCAGAGCTACAGAGGAAGGCAGCAATATAACAGTGGCCACAAGGTGGCGACTGACAATAGAGGTAGAAGACAAAGGGAGATGGACCTGAAGGGTGGGGCATGGGCAACTGCCCCCAAGATTCCCAACTTTGTATTATTCACCTCGGAGCATCTCTTATCCGGCTCTGAGCAGTGGAAAGCATCCAGCATGGCCCAAGGGGACCTCCCAGCCTGCAAGGCACAACCCTGCCACAGAAGGGACATTTGGAAATACTTTTTCAAAAAGCTGCGGGAAGGAGGGCAGACTCCGCATACAACTTCCTGGCGGCTCACAGGGATGTGGAAACTCCCTGGGCATGAGGGCACGGGCTCCTGATTTTCTTTCAATGTCATGAATCCATGTACCGGGCCACTAATACCATATGTTACAGCTAGCCTAAGTCAAAACACTTAGTCCTAAAAAAAAAAAATCTACCTCACACCTGATCTTAGAAAAAAAGGTTAAGGTTTGCCATGTTTGCATACAACGGAACATAGAAGTCTTTCTCTCACCTGCTGACTGACCCCTAAAGACAGATATTCCATATAGAAATGGTGGAAAATCTCTGGAATTAAGGTTGGGACGCAAATGATGCCAGTTGATTTCATCCAAACAGTAACAACTATAAGCACCGTCCCTGAACCTGGAGCATTCTACTTTCTGGTTCTGTGACTGGCTTGCTAATCAGTTCTTCTCTGAGTGGCATTCAGCGTATTTGTGAGCATGATCTCCAACAGAATTAAATTCCTTTTTCCCGTCCTGTCTGACCAGTGGTTCTCTCACTGGTGAGCTCTTTGGAGCACAGTGCCACCTTAGTCCCTACTGTGATTTTATCCTTTCCTATCCTCTTCTGCTTGATGCTTTGCTTGGAGGAAGAGGCAGCTGAAAGTTCTAAAGTATCAACCGGCAAGTGGGACCTGTTGTGAGGAAAGAGCACTAAAGTAGGAGGCAAAAGCCCTGGGCTCCGGGTTCTGCTCTGGCGCTGGCACATTGCATCATCTACAGAGTGCAATGTGCACCGCTGAAGAGATGAAGGCTCTTTGTCTTAAAAATATAATAATAAAATAAACCAGCAAAGTTAGTATCACAAATCAGTCATAAACTGCCAGCCCTTGTGCTCTTCCTGCTCTATCACATTTGGCCAACAAATATGCTAATTTTTTAATCAGGAGATTTCACGTAACCGTGCAGATTTACAGATTCTCTTGAAAATTGTCAGGTCTTATAAAATAAACCTACGTGGGTGCTTGTCGAGAATTGTGGTTTGTCCAGAGAGCATGGTCTCCAACCTGCCCCATGCTCATCACTCACAATGATTCATGTACACTTACCCCAGCTCATGTCCCTCCTGTAGGTCGCCTGCCTCGAAGGTGAGTGAAGGCATTTGTGTTTGCTGCCTCTGGTCCAGGAGAGGCAACGGTAGGTGAGGAGGGATCACAAGGGAACAAAGAGCCCAGAGCAGCCACAGACACATCCCAAGTCAGGGCTTGAACATGCGAACACATTTACAAACAGATCACAGCCTCCCATTAGTTAGGCCGTCTCTCCCTTCACTTCTGGATACACAATAGATAAATAAATAGCAAGGATACATGTGATATATATTTAGATTGCACATTAGACTTTAAAATCTGTGCCTAACTGAATGCATTAGCCCGTGTTTTCTGTTTATGTCTCCACAATACCATGGAAACAGTGCAGCCACCTAATGGGTCTCTCCTGGCAATAAATAAACAAAGTCTTTGTCTATTCATGTTTCAATTCCTTTTTTAATGTAATTTACAATTTCAAAAAAAAAAAAGAAAACGGATCGGTGGTAACGGGTTTTCCCCTCCCTGCCCCTTCCAGTTTCCTCTCTTGCAAAGTACATTTGCAAGGAATGCAAAATGCACCTGCTTCCAGTGGTTCCTGAAATCCAAAATCAGTGTCGTCAGCACTCAGAGAGCAGATTCTCCCAGCCAGACCCACCCTTCCCCTTCATAAAGCACTGTGATAATTAAACTCTGCAATGAGCTTCCTCAAGCATTTCAGTCTAACCCAAAGAGTACTTAATACAGTTGTTTAAGGTTGAAAGCTAATCTAAAACAGACATAAAATCTGGTGGGTTTCTCTGCCCTCCTTCAGTCTAATAGGCAATAGCCCGTCCATTTTTATAGAGCTAGCAGCAGTCACAGCCCTTAAGTGGCTCCGTGGAGGCAGGGACAGGCTCCAGAGCATGCAGGAGCAGACAAGTCACTCACCCCCAGGGCCCTAATGTGCAGGGGCAAGTGAAACCCGAAGCTCAGAGTGCTGGGGCACCATGTCTCCCAGGGCAGCTCTCCCCTGTCTGGCACCTGCTGTCCCCTACCAGGCAGTAACCCAAGACAAAGGAAGGCTGCTTGTTATCTGCATGGATTAGTGGGCAGATTAATTATGTTGCTCAGTTCTAAAGAGTCCCCTGAACACCAGTGCAGGGAGTGACCTCGGTCACAGGGGGAAGGAGAGGGGGAAAGGCCAGGTGTTTTTCTCCTGCAAGTCAGCACGGGGGAGTTCCTGCAGGGATCACTGCTGACTGACTCAGGGCCTCCCAGCTGGCAAAGTTCACCGCCCTGGGACACTGGCTGCATCGAATACAGACTATGTGTGGCAAACCTCAGGGCCAGGATCTGGCAAACAAGGCCTATTTCCCTTAGTCATGAAAAGCATTCTGTAGACTCAATTCAAGGCGTTCAGAAAACACATGTCAGAGCATTTGCGCAAGGAAATCACATTTCTTCATCTAAGTTTATCAAATGTGGGACGCTTAATTTAGAAAGCCAAGTGCCCACAGAAATGCCCTTTTTGGGTAATAATCGGGTATTAAAGTCTTTATTTTTCTCAAGTGATATATAATAACCTAACTGAACTATATTTCCATGCTTTATAAAATAATAACATTAAACTATTATTAGGCACTTACCACGTGCTTCTGAGTTAGCTACTATGATTGTCCCCTTGTCACCAATGCAGCACAGCTTAAAGAGTTAAGAAACATGTTCAAGGTCAGAAAGCTGAGAATGAAAATCTGGTCATCTGACTGCCGAGACTCCCTTTTCTAAGCACCTGCTCTGAGGCCCCTGCAATGCTGGGATGTTCTCTCCATATGATATTAAATTTTGGCTTCTGTGACTCATTTCACCCCAAAATGAGAACTCCATTACGACTCTTTTTTCCACCCTAGCTGGTGTGGCTCACTGGATAGAGCATCGACCTGTGGACTCAAGGGTCCCAGGTTCAATTCCGATCAAGAGCATGTACTTTGGTTGCAGGCACATCCCCAGTTGGGGGTGTGCAGGAGGCAGCTGATCGATGCTTCTCTCTCATTGATGTTTCTAACTCTCTATTCCTCTCCCTTCCTCTCTGTAAAAAAATCAATAAAATATATATATTTTTTAAAAGACTCTTTTTTCCTTTCTATCTTAAGGACCAAGAGGAAAAGTCAAAACAGTACCCAGTTTTATTTATAAGGCCTGCCAGTTTATGATGATATGTTCTGCCATTGTTTTGTATCTGTTGTTTGTAACATTTCTACACTTTTATCCCCTTAGATGATCTCGTAAGCCCTGTTTTTGCTTTGCTTCGTGTTGATCAGAAGTGTCTCCAAATCTCTTACAAAAAGACAAGGTATTAATATGAGTGTTACTGCTCTACTGCATACATAGAAAAGGCTCACATCCAACATAATCATGCACTAACTAAAAATAATAGGGGCTTATGGGGGAAATAGGACTGGGGAAGAAGATTCAAGAATTATGAAGAGTTCTATGTACCAAGTGTTCTATCCCAAGCAAGAGTGATATTGCTCAGTAGTTGAGCATCCACCTATGAACCAGGAGGTCATGGTTTGATTCCTGGTCAGGGCATATGCCCAGGTTGTGGGCTCCATCCCCAGTGTAGGGCATGCAGGAGGCAGTCAATCAATGATTCTCTCTCATCATTGACGTGTTTCTCTCACTCTTCCCCTCCCTTCCTTTCTGAAATCAATGAAAATATCTTTTTTAAAAAAAGAGTGATGTCAGTACAATTCTAGCCCAGCTGACTTTCCTCAGGCACAGGCACTCAGAGTCTCATCCTTCCCTTGCATATTACAGGCTTCTGTTTCCTCTTTTGAGATTTCTGCCCTTGGTAAAGCTCTGTTCTGAGACCAATTTCACCAAAATCCAAAATATGAGCCACGGGAAGCCATCTTCATTAATCAATTTTTGCTTTAGGGCTTTTTAAGGGAGTGGGAGGCTGGAGGGTGGTAAAACAGGTAGAAATGTTTTCACAGCTTTTCCATCTGCATTTGTTGACTCCCCAGATAGCCAACTTGGGGAAAGTATGATGGTTTGTCAGGACACAAAACCAGTTACTTTTGCGCTAAAGGAAGAAGCACCCATATTTTGAGTTTTGTTTTGTTGTTGTTTTTTTTAACTTCTTGACACGTTTATAAAGCTTTTCCTCTTATCGTGAAAAAAGCTTGCTTCTGACTTCAAAACATTGCCATGCTAGAAAACATCCCCTACGAGCCACGGAGGCTCTCAATCGCAGTGACATACCCAAAGTCTGTGGGACCTAAAGCTTCTACTCTTTTGAGATTCTTAAGGAAAAGAACACAAAATTATAAATATAAAGTTTGGTTGTAAAGTGACTTCATTTAGAAGAGCAGGCAAATAAACCATAATAATTTCCAAAGTTTTAAATGCTGATAATTGCCAAGTACTTTACACGAGCCAGAAAAAATACATAACTTTACTGATTGCCTGGCCCACCTCTATAATACACTGTATTTTAATTGTATCTCTCTCATTGTATCTTTGTATGACAACAAAATTGAAATATTTTCTACAGACAAAGTGAAATTAAGTCTCTCCTCAAGCAAGGTTGACCAAAAAAATTTTTGATAGATTAGAAACATTTCTTTTATCTCCATCATAAGTTATTGTAATGTCTTATATGTGTTTAGAATTGTTGCCAACTTTGGGAAAATATCAAGTGTCTTTTACATGTGACCTATAGAACTGCAGAGCTTTTCAACTCTCCCTCATCAGTACCTAATTGTAAATATTCTTGGATTTTTCAACAGGCATTACTAAGTTAGTTGTCTATAGTGGCATAATGTGTTTGTTAGCTTTATCAATGGCCTCTTTTGGGTCACATCAGCAACAAATTTAAAGACTTCTCCAATGTGTTTGTATTATTCCCTTCTTTCATTAACTGGATTATCAAACAACCCAAGAGCCTGGTCATTAATGCTTTTAAAAATGTATCTTCAGCTCCTGATGAATTGCTCTTATTGGCGTCTTCTGGATCTGACCTCCCAGCTACCAGATCTGACTGGTGCACAGGCACCACTCCCATACTCCAGCTATTGCATAGCTTGCAGAGAAGAGAGGAAGAGGGAGAAAAGACATTGAGAGAGAGAGAGAGAGAGAGAGAGAGAGAGAGAGAGAGAGAGAGAGAGAGAACTTAATCCATGGAGGTTAAAGTACCTCTTATTTTAGTAAATTTTGCAAAAACACACCAGTATGTGAACATGAAGTTTCTGCCTTAGGGTAAATCTACTGACATCAATTCTCTATTTACCAATCAGGGAAGTACTAATTTCCATTAAAGTAACCTAATTTATAGCTGAATAGACCACATCAAATCAATAAATTAGCAATAAGTCTGTACATGGCATATGACCATAGTTGCGCCCATTGCTATACTAAAACTGTAGATTAAAATAAACCTTGCTAACACCAACAGCTTCACTAAGTCAGCTCACTAACAAAAACAGTAACTATAAAATAGAAATTGTGGTTGATTAGTAGTCAAGCAGGCTGATAGAACTCATCTGGCATTTGGGTTCTTTTGTTGTTGTTGTTGTTGTTGTTAATTACATCAGGCCTTTAATTAAACAGCCAAAAGTTCTAATGACCTACATTAGAACAGGGGTTGAATTAGTAGTAGTGTCAGACACATTTTGGGAAAAGCTGTCTCTCTCTTGACCTTCTCTGAAGTGAATTTGCTTGCTTTATTTATTTTTTCGTTTGTTTGTTTTTCTGGGTTTTTAACATTAACAACCTCTAGACATGTGAACATAGTAGAGCAATTTGGAGGGGGGGAAAAAGCTAAAGCATCAGGAAAATATTGATATTGAAGCACTGATTATTTTATCACAGGAAAGACACCAATATAATATCCTAAAGGGTCAAAGCTTATAAATAGCAAGCTTCAAATGAGGATGGTTATCCAAGAAGCTCTGTAAAATGAGTGGCTTGAGAGGAAGGCCCTGCAGTGAGATGAGGAGGTTCAGGACACCTATGTATTGCGGAGGACCTTGGGTATCACTGGACAAGATAGAGATGGAATATACTTACTTAAGAGAACCATTAAGTGGTAACAGTTGTTTCGGTTTTCTTTTCCAGAAATCTATTACTATTCCATGGATGTTTCTGCTTGTAATAAAATAGGCACAACAAAAGCAATGAAGCCATATACCAGGCCTTTTAGAGTTTACTGCGAATTTGCTATTCAAAGTGTGCCCACAACCAGCAACACAGGCAATACCTGGGAGCAGAATTCTGGGAAAGGCAGAGTTGCATAGGTGATTCATGTGCTCATGAGAAGTGAAGCACTAGATGTTTTCCAGCAGGAACGACCGATGTAACTTCCAAGGCAACAACATGGTATTTTAAAGGAAGTATTTTTACCAGATGATGAAGACTATATATGCTCATTGTGAAAACACTAAAAACACAGACACTACAAAATGTTATAAAATGAAAATCACCTACTAGAGAATAGCCACCAGAGAAGAACAGTTAATAGCTGAGCTTTCCAGTCTCTTCCTACATAGATTGTATATAAAAATAAACGAACCTACATATGTTGTTTACAGCAGCTTTTTATACTTTAGTAATAATATGAGGACATCCATCCATGTCAATAAATGTACTTCCGGTTCATCATTTGTTTCTTTTTTTAAACATTTTTTAAAAAATATTTTCTTATTTATTTCAGAGAGAGGGAGGGAGAGGGAGAGATAGAAACATCAATGATGAGAGAGAATCATCAGGCAACTGCCTTCTGCACGTCCCCCACTGTGGATCGAGCCCACAATCCAGGCTGTGTGCCCTGACTGGGAATCCAACGTGACCTCCCGGTTCATAGGTTGACACGCAACCACTGAGCCACGCGAGTTGGGCACATCATTTTTTTTAATGGACTATTCCATTGTACAGTGAAATATATTTCATTTAAATAATCTCTATTGGACAAAGAATACATATATCTTCTTTAAAGTTAATTTCTGAAAGTAAAATCTCAGGGTCAAAAGTTGGTATATTTAAATTTTCATGTACTTTTTGCAAGGTGCCCTTCCAAAAAAATGTATCTCAATCTCTATACTCTCTGCTAATCTGATAGGTAGGTAATTGTATTCTACTGTTGTCAACTGCCCTTAAATTATACTAAATTTAAGTATTTATAAAAGTGTATTTTTATTTTTGATATCATCAATATTAATTGCAAATATAATAGTGTTCAGGAATTTGCATCCTTTTTTATTTTCATATTAAATAATCTGCTCTTGTCAGAAAACTAGCAATCTGGAAGACAGAAAACCATAGAATGTGGTTCAGTCTAGATTCTCTGAAATGGAAGTTTGCTTATTGAGCTATAGAACCACTCTCGATTATCTTTCTACTTCTCTGGACATACCTTTTGAGTTTACTTTATGAGCCTTTCTTTCCATGCCCACATGGGATTCCAACCCCTGAAGTACCCTTTCAGCTGTCATGTCCTCACTCCGTACTATACTCACCTCCCTGGGATTGCCCTATTTGAAGATGATACCTGCCTTTATCTCTAGCCCAGACATGGGCAGTCCTGCTTGCCTGTGCATAATTCTTTCCCCTGGCTGGTGGCAATCCTCTCTACATGTTAACATTCAGCTCGATAATACTTGTTTTGTGATTCCCTGCGTAGCGCCTGGCAGTGCTATGGCGCTCTCATCTTTGACCCGCTCTGCACTGCCTGTGTCCCCCACTCCTGCCAGTCACAGCGTGGGACTGTGTATGAGTCTGTCCTTGCTGAGTCACTTGCCCTGCTTTTATGGGAAAAGCTTATTTTGCCATCTTTGTTTTCCTGACTACCTGCAGCAATTCTGGCATAAAGCAATCGAAAGCATTGATGAGTAATCCACAAATGAAACCAGAAACTACTTACTAGTCACACTCACCCCAAGTCAGAAAAAAAACTGAGACCAAACAAATTCAGTACAAACAAAAGAAAAAGAAAAAGAAAATCTCTGGGTGAACACATTTTAGAGAACGGTGTTATGTACTAACTTAATACATTTCTTTAATGAAAGTTCTTAATTTCCAATAAGGAAAGTAAATGAAGAACATATTTTCAGAGGGTAAAGGGAAAAACAAAGTTTTCTGCTTATAGTTCCCCATAACTAATATCAAATGAGAAAAAAAAAAAAGCAAGCTTTTTTTTTCTTGTTTTTGCCCCATTTTTCAAAACATGGACCATTATTTCAAATTCTCTGCCCATCACTCAAAGAAACAGAGATGGCTGTTCATTCTGAGTTAGGCTTTTGCTTATCTGACCAGCAGGGTCAAGATAATAAATCACTCAGCCCCTAGGGAATAATGAAATGCTTAATGGATTTGTGCAGTTACCGGGAGAAAAATAATAAAGAGAAAAACTCTCAGAATTCAATTCATTTTCAAATACTGCACAGTGCTTAAGAAAAGACTGCATGAAGATCATGTGTAGGTGAAGCCGGTGGAAGAGAAAAAAAACCCCAGAATAGTGGCATTTCCTTTGAAGAAAGAGATACGGTCCATTTTGTCAACATCCCATATAGAGAACCTCTACTTTCAACCTTCCTGTAAACAAGCATTAAATCTAATCTCCAGCCCACCCGGGAGTGGGCGCGGACAGCATCTTTTGCTCTTGTGATGATGGCTGTGTTCTGCTGCTGATCAGGATGAAGGCAGCTAACAGCCACCCAGGCATCACTCACAGGCCTCCTTGATGTGGAAGCAGGAAGCAGCAAGGTCAAATACACACCCCCACCCCGCACCCGCCCGGGCTCCACCGAGCAGGGGGCACGCGCGGACCCGGAAACAAGGGCAACACACTTCTAGTGACGTTTCACATCCACCTCCCACTCTTTTAAGTTGACCAAGTCCAGGAAATGCACTAGGTTTTGCTTCGAAGGCTCCTTCTGAATGCAGAAAGAAGGAGCCGCAAGAGAAGAATTACGGTCTAAAGCTATTGAATAATTCGCAGATTATCTGAGGGAGAAGAGCTGTTTTACTGAATATTCATCACACAGGACAAGCTCCGTCACAGTATTACTTAAGTATGAGAGAATGAATCGTCCATGGAACTTACAAAAACAGCCGAAACTTACATGGAAGCGCTCACCCTGAATGAGAGGGAAATCTTTTTCCTTGCCCTGCTCCAGACTTGCTGCGTGGTCTTAAGCAAAATACTTAATATTTTTGTGTCTGGGGGAAACTTGCATTTGTTTCTGCTTATTTTCAGAAATATTGAAAATATTTCACTCCAAAATACTCTTATCCTTAAAAGAGGTTATACATAAGATATGGATTTAGAGAGTATAGCAGAAGATATATGTGAAGCTCTTAGCACTGGGCATGTCGAATCCTAGTTGGTTAATATGTGTAATTTACATCTTTTTTCTTCACCAGAGACAAGTATAAATTTTTTGTGTTCACTTAAGACAAAATAAGTTAGAATCTAAATTCAAATTTTCTAATGGCACAGTACCATACTTCACTTCTGTCTTTTTTGTAACATATGTCTGTGCACAGAGTCTTATGTAACACCATGATTGAAATAATTAAAGCACTAAGATATGTACACACTAGTACATCTGTAGATTACCAGCCTCGTACGGAGAAGTCAATTTTCAAATGATGTTAGAACTTCTGCCGTCTCTGCACAAGAACTTTCAGTGGAACCCAGAATTACCATCCTGAGTAGGATGTGGGTCTAGGTACGCTCGCTGCATTTGTGCCTCAGCTGTTCTGACATCCAAGCATATGACAACATTTTTACTTCTTTTACAAGATTTCCTGGAGTCTGCACTCCCTTCATGATCTTGGCAAAGATTTCGCTGCTGAAATAACATATAGATAGAGTCCTCACCCAAACAGTGTGCTGCTGAAATGCCAGAAAACTGCTAACGTGGGCAAAATCTGCGAGTGACAGTCACCACCTCCTACCTGGCCAGCCTCATCTTCCCATAGTTCCCTCAAGTTTTCTTAGAGGAAATGTTATTTTTCCCCCTTAAAACAAAAACGGTTCTAGAATCCCTGCTTCTTTCTTACGTTCTCTCTTCAACCTTGTTCAAAACTGGACTAAAAATGTGCATGCAGAATGTCCCATGCAAGTGGAAAACCCTTAATTCAACTTACTATCTTGCCTTCAATGTGAAAATAAATATGTCCCCCACGCTAATGCCAACCAAGTGCTTTTATTCCTTAAAATCCGTGAGTAAAAGATGATCCTGCCTATTTTGCTAACTTCAACTTCTTGTTAAGAAGAGAAAGTCGTTTTTTGTTTGTTTGTTCGTTTTTACTTTTTATTGTCATGGGTCAGCCTTTCAATACCTGTCTCACACTTAATAAACTTAAGGCTCAATAGGCCCATATTCTTTTTTTAAAAAAAAATTTGTTTTATTGCTTAAAGTATCACAAAGAGTGTTAGATAAGTCTCCATTTTTTTGCCCTTCTCTTCAGGCCCATATTCCTTCCAAAGACATTGAATTCAGCTCTCACCAACAAATATCTAAAAGTGCCTCTTCTGTGCCAGGAGCTATCCTTCATGCTGAGGATACAGCCAAGGCATGACAGTTCCTGCTTGTGACAGCTTCTGTTCTAGTGAGTGTCGGTGGACAATAAATGCATCAGTCTCTACCATGCCAGGTGGTGAGCGCTAAGTTCAAAAATATGTTCAACAAGCCACAGACATATAATTTCATAAAATACAATAAAACTAATTGCTAAGACTGACCTTTTAAATAAGCAAAGACATTTAAACTCAAGCCCATGTTTCTTAGGAAAGTACTTGGTCACATTGCTATAAAAGTTCCTAAATACTCTCAATTTCTGTGCTTATCTTACTTAAAGTTAACAGCTCATAGAGCAGGATTAGCGCAGAGATCCCTGCTTTGAGAAGCAGTGTCCTAGATGATCCCACCATTACCAGGTTCCTTCAGCCCTAAACCTTAATAACACAGAATAATAGCAGTTTCAACAGAAAACTAAGTTGCTAAGGATTTTGAAATTAAATTTGACTTATACCCAAGTTTACTCAACTATTAATTCAATTTGCCAGGCTTTTTGGTTCCCCAGGACTCCATGCTTCAGTTATTAAGTAAAAAGAAAAAAAAATAGAGGGCTTTGTCAAATGGCCATATTCTGCTTTATGATTTTTACTATGTTTTTCTTGATTCTTATGGCAATGCCTTTTAGAATTTCCATCCACGTCGTGCACACACAAATTACGAAAATCTCCTTGGCCACATCCTGAGGCTACCTTAATTGACTGTTATCAAGCTGTGCTTTTTAAATGTTCCAGCATTTGATCTTTTTAAAATGCTTCTGAGACTTAACTGATGTCAAACTGGCTGGTCTAATTTCCTGCTATGTTTTTAAATCCATGGGTGTGTTTTTTTTAATAATTAGGTGTTGAATTAGGGTGTTTTTTCCCCCTTCGTCCTCAAGGGATTAGTACTAAATTTAGTTAAGTTCTGACCAACAAAAAAAATCCTATTGAGTCCTATTAATTTCCTATACTTGGACCTGCTGTCTTTCAAAGCATAGCTACCATCGAGTACAAAAAAAAAAAATTAAAGTGTGCGTCCTCAGCCCAAGTGAAGGGGGCTTTTGGACCTAGAGGTGTCAGGAGACCTGGAGATCAGATTTGAGAATGGCATTTGCTGAACCTTGTTTGGATGGAGAACAACCCAGAACCTCTCCATGTGCTTAAAGAGGAAGATAAAAGAATGGTGAGATTAGTACTAATGCTGAAACAATGACTTCTTTCCAGGAATGTTCTCAGCAGAACATGGCTGCTACCTGCCCACGACTCCCAACCAACCACCGAGCTTTCCGGCCCTTCCACAGTGCTGAAGGGCCACTAAGAAGTGTTCAGACACTTGTTCCTAAGCTTTCTTCATTATCATAGTTGCCTATTAAATAAAACTCACAAACATTTAATTATTTCTATTCTCTCTTGGAACCTCTTTCTTCCTAAATAGTAATGAACAACCTAAACTCAACCTCTTTGGAATAGGAAATTAGTTAATTTGGGCCCTGTTTATGAAATGCCAACAAATCAATTGATTATTCAATCAAATCTATTGAAGAAAAAATAAAATCAGTCTGCAGTTGAGCTGAACTGCCCCATCAATTTAGATAAAGGATTTGATCCTACAGATAACTGAGACACGATCTTCATGACATGACATTCTCATTCATTGCGTACTATTCTTGCAGCCACATTGAGCACAACATCTATGTCATTTGTTATAGCCCAGAGAACCCCACATTAATAGGGCCTCAGGTAAATGCTAAACAAATTATTAAAAGTCACTTATTTTTTTTTTTAAAGGTGTACAAAATACTTTACCCAGATAGTGCACTCAAAGGTAGAAATCCCAGTAAGAAAATATTTAGATGTTTTGCAGAATCAAAATGCTAAGTATCTGTATTCAGTTCCTGGCTTTATTTGGAATGATAATAATTGCAATTCCTCCATCTTAGCTTCACCATCTTTGCCTCAGGTGGCTCTAGGGCATTCCATCTCCTTTCTCCATCAGCCCTGCTTACATTTTCTAGCTCCTAGCATAAGGAAGACATGCTGAGCCATGTGGACCCCTTACATTTCATATGAATCAGTAACCATTGGCTTTTAAACTCTACTCCATTAGGTTTTGTGTAGATACACAGAAAAACTCAGAAGGGCTGATATACCATATTTTAAAGTATAATTTTATATTCTGCATAAAATATGTAAGAGGACAGACTACACTTAAAGAATAATATAAAATAGAAATAATAACCAAAATTTGTTATAATAGCACTATTTACCTATATCCTATATAATAAAACCCTAATATGCAAATCGACCGAATGGTGGAAGGACCAACAGAACGATCAGTCATTATGATGCGCACAGACCACCAGGGGGCAGATGTTTAATGCAGGAGCTGCCCCCTAGTGGTCAGTGGGCTCCCTCAGGGGTTGTGCCAACTCAGCCAGAAGCTGGGCTCACAGTTGGCAAGCTCAGTGGCAGTGGCAGGAGCCTCTTCCACCTCTGCTGCAAGCGGGCGGTAAGGAATAAGGGGTCCCGGACTACAAGAGGGATGTCTAACTGCCAGTATGTCTGACTGCGGATATCCCCTGAGAGATCCTGGACTGTGAAAAGGTGTAGGCCAAGCTGAGTTGATTTGCCACTCCAAGGGCACAAACTTTGTGCACTGGGCCTCTAGTATTTCTATAAATTGAGATTTCTACTAGCTGAATATATTAATGAAAGCAGCAATAGATCTCAAGAAAAGATCCCAATAAATCTGAGAATGTTATTGTATTTGGGCTGCCATAACAAAATATCACAGACTGAGTGGCTGAAATAACAGAATTATATTTTCTCAGTCTTGAAAGCTAGAATTCTAAGCTCAAGGTGCAATCAGAGTTGGTTTCTAATGAGAACTTTCTTCCTTACTTGTAGATGGCAAATTTCTCTCTGTGTCTTCACATGGCCTCTTCTCTGTGAGGACAGGGAAAGAGAGATCTATTGTGTTTCTTCCTATTCTCATAAGGACACCAGTCCTATTAGAATGACCTCATTTAATTTTACCACCCTTAAAGGCCCTCCCTATCTTCAGATACAGTCACATGGGGGGTTTGGGCTTCAATTCAGTTTATAACATTAATAACTCATAGAATCTAATCTAATAAAAGAGCAATATGCAAATTAACCATCACTCGAGATACCTAAGTCATGCCCACCAGCCAACCAGAATGACTGTATGCAAATTAACCCAGCCAAGATGGCAGCCAGCAACCACAGAGCTGGAACAAGCAGGAGGCTTGCCCTGGCAATGCAGGAAGCTAAGGTTCCTGTCTGCCTATGCCAGTTGTGGCAACAAAGTTTCTGCAACAAAGTTTCAGCAACAAAGTTTCAATTATTGAAGATAAATAAACCCCAGAGTCCTGCTTCCAGGAAGCTCTGGAAGTTTGGATTGTCAGGGGCAACCTGACCAGGGCTCCGGTTAAAGCAACAAAATTTCAACTTTAGAAGTTAAATAAATCCCATATACCATTTTCCAGCCAGCCTCTCTGTAAACAGCCATCAGCCCCTCACCCAGGCTGGCCAGGAACCACAGTAGGGATCTGAACCCTGAAGGGGCTGTAGGCAGCCTGAAAACAGCCCTCAGCCCCTCACCCAGGCTGGCCAGGCATGCCAGCAGGTAGGTATCCCCTGAGGAGACCCAGACTGTGAGGGCATAGGCCGGGTTGAGGCCCCACCCCCCCCCAGTGTGCAAATTTTTGTGCATCAGGACCCTAGTAAGTATATAAAACCAAGAAGAATATTTTGTTAATAAATGGTATTATGAAAAATATGCTTTATTCCATAACAACTTCTAAATAGATTAAAATTCAATCACAAGAATTAAGAAAGAAAGAAAAGTATTTATCACAGCTAATAGGATTAAAATAAAATGATAAATTATAAAGGATCAAAATCCTGAAAGAAAGAAAATTAAAAAGCCTATAAAAAAAA
>PVJC01023714.1:0-26160 GCA_004026665.1 Murina feae | reverse complement strand
AGATGAATGGAGTACATCAACTAATCAATCAATTAACAATTAACATCTAACAAGGTTAGGAGAAACAGAATTAAAAAAAAATAACCCAAACCAAAATACAACCAAAAAACAAAAAAAGAAAAGTGAGACAGTCTCACCAAAAATTAAAAAAAAACCCTAGTATAATAAAATGATGCTATAGGAAATCTGAAAATAAAATAAAGAACACTAATCTCAAAATAATATAAAGATAAAATAAAATGACTCTTAGAAAAAGAAAAAAAATAGTAGTAATAATATTGATTAAAAATAAAGATACAATAATTAAAAAGATAAAATCATGTGAGGAAAGAAGACAAAAAATAGTTTCTTAATGGAAAAAAAGAAAAAGAAACAAAATTTTTTCAAAAAAGAAAAATTAAAAAAAGAGAGAAATGTGCAGTAGTGAGGGTCATTCACTTCTTCTGCTCTTCTGATTGGTGCGTCTTAGTCTTGTCAGCTATTCAGGAGAATATGGAAGTTTCCAACGATTCACTGCTCCTCTGTGTGGTAAACCAGTCCTGATTTAAAAGCCGGCAGTATCTCGTGAATCCACTTTTAATAATGATCCCTTATGTGCATACTCTGTCTTGATAATGTATTTTTCCTTGGGCTTTCAAGACAGACTCATGACAGTGAAGAGATATGTAGGGACAGAATTTTATTATTTCTCTCAGAATGTGTGTGTGTGTATGTGTGTGTGTAGGAAAGTCTATGTGTGGAGGAAGAAAAGATCTAAGAGAGTAAGAGCCTCTTAATTTCTAGGCAAAAATGGTACGTAGTAGGGAGTAGCTACACATTAGGGATGTAGAAGTGGAAGCGTTTGAGTTGTTGGGATGGTGAAGTTAGATAAACATTTGATTAGTCAACTTTTAAAATTAGTATTTTTTAACTAGATCTAAATCTTACCTGGGTAAAAATATACCTGTGTGACTGAAATTAAAAAAAAAAAGTACAATCTCTACTCATTTGAAGGGCGGGAATCTCCATATTAGTTTAGGTGCTTTCCGGAGTTCTTTCGATTAGAATCAATCCTGGTATTTAAACTTATTTGAAAATAATAAATAAATAAGAAGGAAAAAAAGAAGAAATTAATGAATTAATAAATAAAGATGGTCCTTGGAGATAAATATGAGAGTTTAAAACATCAGAAAAGCTGCTTACTATGTTCAAAATGGGTGCTTTGATCACTGTTTCAGTGGAATTTTAGGCTGGAGCAGGAACTGTGTGGCATTTCATGCTTCTGCTTCTGTGCATTTGCTCATTTCTTCAGCTCAACAGACATTTTTTCCCCAAGAAGTCTTCTCTAATCTTGTCAGCACAGAGAAATTCTACAATCTTAAAACATATAAAATAGTCATTTTATGTTATATTGTTTGTTATTTTTTATGGTAAAACTCTCCTTAATTTGTTGCAAATTCATAGAGGCAGGACTTTGTCTGGTTCATGTGTCCCCCACCAGGCTAATATGCCTCAGCATCCTAGGTCCTCTTCCACTGAGGATTGGATAAAGAAGATGTGGAACATATATACTATGGAATACTACTAACCCATAAGAACAGATGAAATACTGCCATTTGTGACAACATGGATGGACCTTAAGAATATATTATGCTAAGCAAAGTAAGTCAGTCAGAAGAAGCTAATACGTGTTATATAAAACTGAAACTCATAGACACAGACAGACAACAGTATTGTGGTTACCAGAGGAAAGGGGATGGGATGGGCAGTAAAAGGTAAAGGGGGCCAAATATATGGCGACAGAAGTCTATTTCACTGTGGGTGGTAGGCACCCAGTGCAATATACAGATCATTTATCATAGAAATGCACACTTAAAACCTATATGATCTCCTTAACCAGTGTCACCCCAATACATTTAAATAAAAAAAGGTTTGTTTAGTGGGATAGCCTTGTTTTCTTTACCTAACTCTATAATGAGAGGTATTATGATGCAATTCTTTTCCATTCTGGCTCTGATTGCAAGAAACAATTACACAAAATTTTCTATAAACCTCACTATTGAGATATAACAGTTTCAATCTGCAACCTCTGAAACCAAAGCCAGAAAGGACATGTTGTGTTGATGTTGGAAATCCACAAATGCTTTAGGTTCAAATACTTTCCTCCTTTTTCCCTTCCATCAAGTGAAATCTTTCCATGTTTTTGCTCTAAGGGAGATTAAGCACATTCAATTTAATTATGCAACCTACAGACAAAAGCCATCTAAATGTGAAACCCTCTGCTCGTTGTATTTCACAGTTGCCATTGGAAACGGAGACAAGCTTGGAAAACTGCAGTCAAGTCTGAGCCTTGGCATTCTCATGGCTCTGAGGGCAAGCATTTCCTGGGTCTGTTCTTTCTTCCTTGCACTCTGTATGCATGCTGCATGTGTCCAGTTGGACTCTACAAATAACTGAAATCAGCTGCATCAGGAGGGAGTACCACATGCCAAAAATTGAAGAGAGGCTGTAAAGCTAAACAAACAAACAACAAACAGTATCAGCTTGTCAGTATCTGAGACTTGATATTTCCCAAAGCTGGATAAAACATAACGTATTGATGTTGCAGAATACCAGTTGTCATGGCAATTAAATGATTCCTAATTCATATATCCTTGGTATCTCTTAACAAGTCAGCCTTAAATATTATAGGTTTTAGCTGAAGGTTTTGTCTCTCACCATGTACTGTGTTATATTTAGATTCAGAAGAGATATACTATTTTTTAAAAATATATTTTTATTTATTTCAGAGAGGAAAAGAGGGAGAGAGAGAGAGAGAAACATCAATGAGAGAGAATCATTGATTGGCTGCCTCTTGCATTCCCCACACTGGAGATCGAGCCTGTAACCAGGGCATGTGCCCTGACTGGGAATTGAACCGTAACCTCCTGGTTCATGGGTCCACGTTCAACCACTGAGCCATGCTGGCTGGGCTATTTCTTAATTATTTTTATTGACTTTAGATTAAGTGATGAATAAATAGTGTGTTTTCTTTCTAAAAATAATTTTACTGTTTATTTTGAATTATAGGCTGGATTTAAATGTCAGATCCAAAACATTTTGGAAGTGGAAAAAAGTGCTGGCATCCATGTGGAAACATTGTGGTGCACAACATGGTTTCCTTGACATGAGAGCACTGGGCCATGTAAAGATAGCCAGTTTGACCAGTTTCTTTCCCCCCTCAATGCTGCAAGCTCTCATGTGTGTTATCTGATTGGAAAGTTTTTGCAACAGTCTGTCAGGTATAGCCAACCTCTGCAGGACAGCTCTGTAACAGAAACTGAGCTCCCTGTTAGCCTCTCTGTCAACTCTGAGCACTCAAGCATTAATCTATGCAGCTTGGACTGTTTTCCTGAGCTCCTCAGCTCCCAGCAGGCCCTATGCTAATGTATTCTGTAGGCAAGGTGAGATTCTCTCAGGCCTGGGCTTCCTCCCCTTTTCCACTGACCTGAGGTACTGATATCCCAGAATGCTTTGAGGCAGGGCCCACCCAAGGGATTGCTTAAATAGACTTTCTAATTTACACAGGTCTTGAAATCATTAAAAATTCAGTTTCTACATTTTGTTTCATATTTCAGTTTTGTATTATTAACCTCCACCCAAGACCTCCCAGCTGGAATCATAGTGCTTCCCAGCTTCATTGACTACTTCCATCCGCTCATTTATTTATTCACATATCCAGGTATCTGCCCATACTGTTATTTAACAGATATGTCTGTTAACCACTGCTATAGATTGAACGTTTATGTCCCCCCAAAATTCCAAATCCCCAATGTGATGGCATTTGCAGGTGGCACCGTTGAGAGGTGATTAGGTCTTGGAGGCAGAATCCTCATGAATGGGCAGAGTTCCCTTATAAAAAAGACTCCAGAGAGCTCCTTAGTACCTCCCATGTGTGAGGTACTAAGAAAACTGCAGCCTACAGACCTGGAATAGGGCTGTCACCAGACACTGAATCTGCAGGCATCTTCATCTTGGACTTGCCAGACTCCAGACTGTGAGGAATGCTTGTTGTTTATGAGCTACTGCACTCTATAGAATTCTGTGATAGCAGCCTGACCTGACTAAGGAAATCTTGTACCATAACATATCTGATGAGATTTGTCTGTAGTTTCTCATCTTTTCTGCATATGCCATATTATCCTTCAACTTACTCCAGTTTGGCAATTTACCATGTTGCATAAAGGAGAAGAGTATAGAAAAGTAGCTAAAGCTTAATATGGACTGAAAAGAGAGTTTTTAAAAATCCCTAATCAGCCCTAACCAGTTTGGCTCAGTGGATAGAGCATCGGCCTGTGGACTGAGGGATCCCAGGTTCAATTCCAGACAAGGGCATGTACCTTGGTTGGGGGCACATCCCCAGTGGGAGGTGTGCAGGAGGCAGCTGATGTTTCTCTCTCATGTGCCCCAGTGGGAGGTGTGCAGGAGGCAGCTGATCGATGTTTCTAACTCTCTATTCCTCTCCCCTCCTCTCTGTAAAAAATCAATAAAATATATTTTTAAAAAATTCCTAATCAGGTCAAGAAGTATATTCATAGCTTCAGGATCAGCATTTGGTGGAGATTTGAGTTTGTTAGTTGCTATAGGTCTAGAGTCTGATGTGCAATGGAGAACCTTGCATACCAAATAACCTGAAATGTGTTATTTTCGGTTCCTTGTGACAGTGGCCCAACGTGTATGATCAGGTCCCTGCTTGTCTACCTCATTTGCCTCTTTAGGCAGCAATGTCTTGACCAAAATTAAGAAGTGGGTCTGTTTAGTTCTAATAACTATCTATACCAGAGGCTGACAGGTTTTCAAGTTTTAGCAAAAAAAATGAAATGAATTAAAAATGATTAAACCTATATTTTAGAATGAGAATTAAAAAGTATTCTGTAGCCTGGCTGGCATGGCTCAGTGCTTGAGCTTTGACCTATGAACCAGGAGGTCATGGTTTGGTTCCAGGTTAGGGCACATGCCTGGGTTGCAGTTCGATCCCCAGTGTAGGGTAGCCAGGGGGCAGCTGGTTAATGATTCTCTCTCAACATTGATGTTTCTATCTTTCTCTCTCCCTTCCTCTCCGAAATCAATAAAAATAATTTTAAAAAGTATGGTGTAGAGTTAATAATAAAGCATAAGTAAGGAACTAAATCTGAAATTAATATTCATATCTTCCTTTTTAAGTTACTGGTGAAAGTTTTAACCAGGTAAACTGTTTTATTTATTCCTATCTTATTTTCTTTTCTTGAGTAGTCTGTGTAGTCTGATACACATACATCTCCTGTCTGTACTAAGTAAGTGATATCTTTGAATCTGTGCCTTAATTACCATTTACAGAGGGTTACAAAATTTATTTTTGTCTTGAGTTCAGTTTAAGTATAGAAACACTACTAGCTATCCTTTAGAAGGAGGGGCCTTCTATCTAGGGCTTTCTGCTAAATACCTTCTGCTAAGTCTACTTATTTCCCTGTTGATAGCTTTCCTTTTCATTTGGTGGACTGCAACTTTTAGCTTCTTAAATACTCCCTAATGCCTTCGTTTCTATCTGCATGTTGCAAAGTGAGGCAATTTATTTCACTTGTTTTGTAATGGGAAAGTAATTTGCAGTCTGAGTGTGAGCTGAAAAAGATCCCCTATTGGGTAAGAACAGTAATGCCCCAGCAATTCCTGCCTAAGTCTGTTAAACATCTTTCCTGAATGCAGAAGCACTGAAGTTTTAGAACCATGTGTGTGATATGAATTCCAAAACTTAAATACATACAAAGGAGTTTTAACAAGAAAGGGTGCAATAGTGAAGTTTAAAACTGGATTGGAATTCAAATCTGAACGATTCTAATCCAAAATTCTTTAGTCCCAGTGAATTTTATTCTGTCAGGGCTTCTGATGATGGTGAAAGCCTGTGGACCCCAGACCACCTAGACAGATAGAAGAGGGGAAAAAATAGCTTGTGGATATGGGTCAGAATTACCATCCTGGCTCAGTAGTTCCATTCTTGCTCACCCATGGCCTGCACTCCATACTCTGCCCACGTGTCTGCTTCCTGAATGCAGTGCATTAGCTGAAATGCCCTAGATTCTACTTGTCTACCCCAAACTCTGTCATGTCCCCTCTAATTTGTCAAAGTTCCCAATATGGGCCCTTCATAACCAATCCTGACCTTTGACACATCCTGTATTGCACTAGCAAAACCATGTGACATCATGAAAAGGCACTAGTTTGGGATGAAATTTCAGGGTGCATCATCATATTAAAGCAGATGGATAAATATGACTGTTCATAATGTTGTCTAGCATGGCTCAGTGGTTATGTGTCAACCTATGAACCAGGAGGTTACGATTTGATTTCCCGTCAGGACGCATGCAGGGGTTGCAGACTCAGTTGTCTGTGTGGGTGTGCAGGAGTCAGCTGATGAATGATTCTCTCTCATCATTGATGTTTCTATCTCTCTCTTTCTCTTCCTTCCTCTCTGAAATCAATAAAAATATATTTTTTAAAAAGGCTACACTAGATTTTCTTTTTGGTTAGTGTTTGCATGGTATATATATTCCATCCTTTAACTTTTAACCTGTTTTTCTATCCTATGCATGTCTCAATCTTTTTTTCTGGATTTGAAACACACATACACACAAACACACACACACACATACGTATATATAGCATGAATATATACGTATATATGTGTGTGTGTGTGTGTACATACACACACATACACACTAGAAGCCTGGGCACAAAAATTTGTGCACTTGGGGGTTCCCTCAGCCCGGCCTGTGCGCTCTTGCAGTCTGGGACCCCTCGGGGGACGTCCACCTGCTGGCTTGCCTGGCCAGCCTGGGTGAGGGGCTGAGGGCTGTTTGCAGGCTGACCAAACCCCTCAGTGGGGACCCTCACCCCATGGGGGTGTGGCCAGCCTGGATGAGGGACTGAGGGCTGTTTTCAGGCTGTCCACAGCCCCTTCAGGGTTCGTTTCCCTACTGGGGTACCTGGCCAGCCTGGGTGAGGGGCTGAGGGCCCTTTTCAAGCTGCCCACAGCTCCCATTGACCCAACATCCCAGCGAGGCTGACTGGAATCAGGTTTTTGGAGCTTATTTATCTTCTATAATTGAAACTTTGTTGCTTTGAGTGGAGGCCTAGGCAGGTAACAAAGCCTCCTGTTTGTTTCAGCTCCGTGGCTTCTATAATTGGAACTATGTTGCCTTGAGCAGAGGCCCAGTGGGCTGAGGCAAGCAGTTTCCTCCAAACAGAAACCTCCTGTTTGCTCTAGCTCCATGGCTGCTGGCCGTCATGTTGGCTGGGTTAATTTGCGTACAGTCTCTCTGATTGGCTGGGGGCATGGCTTGGCTGGTGGGTGTAGCTTAGGTGTCTTAGAGTGATGGTTAATGTGCATATTACCCTTTTATTAGATTAGATATATTTTACCTTCCTTTCAATTCAGTAATTATCTTTTCACCTTTGTCTAATTTTATATCCATTAAATTCTTTCTGATAGTTTTCAAATCAATATTTAAATTCTTGTCTTCTAATTTCTTGAAAATACTGATACTTATTTTAAGTTACATCTGGTGACTCCATTATCTGAAGTCCATCTTTTTATATTTTTCTTTTGGTTTCTTATAATTACTTACTTTCTAATATCATTTTTTTTTTTTTTTTTAGTGTCAGATGGTACATCTGAAACTTTGTGAATAATGTCCTCTTCCTCCAAAGAAAGTTTACCTTTGCTTCTGACAAGTGGCTATGTCAGGAACATTAGCTGTCCCGGATACATTTTTATTCCATTATGTACAGTGATGGTTCAGAATTGGGTTTCTGTTCCTATGAGAACTGGTCTATTTCTTGTCTACAGTGTTTCCTAGGATGCAGCCTTTACATGTCCCAGTCAACACGCTTAGTATTTGTCGAGGCCTCTTCCCTGGTAAAGCTCTGATCCCTTTTTTTGTCCCCATGGTCCCTGGATTCTTTCCAAAGACATGCTCGGCTTCTTAGACTCTTAGCTGGCACCTTATTTAAAAATCATCAATCTCCTCTGAAGGAAAAGCATCCTTCACTGCCATATTCACCTTTCTGGGCTTTCTTTTCATTCTAGATCTTAGCTCTTCAGTTTCTCACTGTCTCACTATATATTTGATGCCTCAAAAATATATATTTTTATGTTTAATTTAGCTTTTCTAGCTGTTCTCAGGAGGTAGACTTATACAAAACAACTTGGTTAATCATTGCAGGATATGGAACTTAAAAAAGAACACTTTTATTAAATTGTTCAGATTTTGAAACATATGCATCATTTCAAAATAAATATTATAATTTTGGAGAAATACTTAATACCCACTATTTGGTTATTTGTTTTTATTAAAGTAAAAGTGGCTAGGTCAGTGCCAACTGGGTTTGCTATTTTCCAAATATTTTTCCAAATCATGTATGCAGATGATGATGAACAAAGTAATTTAAAAGAAAAGAGCTATGAAAAGACAAATAGTTTCAGATGTTAATGTATTTTCAGGGAGCCGTTATGTAAAATTACTGAAATAGTTTATATTGTTATGACTGACTAGTGATACTTTAAAGTATAAAAAGAACCATGCATTTTTTCCTACTTAAACATTTTAACTATAAAAGCAAAATATTTTTTTCAAGAATACTACATAGACCCTGGCCGGTTGCTTAGTGGTTAGACAGTTGACCTGCAGCCCAGAGGGTCTCGGGTTCAATTCCCAGTCAAAGTCACATACCTTGGTTGCAGGTTTATTTCCCACCCTGGTCAGGGTGCGTGCAGAAGGCAACAAATGCATGTGTCTCTCTCATATCAATGTTTCTCTCCCCCCTTACCCCCTCACTCTTACCCCCCTTCCACTCTGTCTGAAAATCAATGGAAAAAATTTCCTTGGGTGAGGATTAAAAAAAAAAGAATACTACATAGGTGATATTTTATATTTATTATTATATCATAGTAAGAGGAAAATGACCAGTGTCCCATTATTAGTGATGCTAAATTTCATCACCTGCTTAAGGTAGTGTCTGCTGGATTTCTCCATTGTAAAAAAATTCTTGTTTCTGTAATTTGTGTGGATGATACTGAGCTTTATGAATATAGTCTTCTCCAACAAGATTAGTAAATATTGTTTTAGTAACAAACAACTGATGACCCTTGACTGAATGAATTTAAAAATGGGGGTCATAAAATTATGCTTTTCTAATTCTATCATTCCGTCTGTATTTCCTGGCATGCACTGAAGAAGATTCTTTATTGAGTACCACATAGGACTCTTACGCCCCTGACACTCTTGTGAAGAGCCTTGATGCTCTAGCATACACCCTCAGTTCTACATTTCACATGAGAATTGCTCTTTAGTAGTTCACCTATTCCTTCAACAAATATTCCTTCAATCTTCCTTTTGCTTAAGTTGATCAGAGTCTATTTTTAATACCTTCAATCCAAATGGTTCTTATTAATAACATTTGCAAAATTATTTTCTGAATGTTGGCACCCAGTTATAAAACCATTGGCAGTGTTTTTAAGACACCAGTTTTTCTGTACTTCATTACAATATTTTAATGTCACATACTAACCTAACCTTAAAGTAATTATATCTAATCTATAAAATGATTTTGACTCACTGGAAATGCAAGCTTAAACTGTTAAAAAAAAAAAAAAGACAAAATTGTTGTTTCTATTTAAACATTTTATTAGTTTAAAAAAATTGTTTAAATATATTTTTATTGATTTCCAAGAGGAAAGGAGAGGGAAGAGAGAAACATCAATGATGAGAGAGAATCATTGATAGACTGCCTCCTACACACCCCCTACTGGGGATCGAACCCACAACCTGAGTATGCGCCCTTGACTGGAATCGGAATCGAACCTGGGACCCTTCAGTCTGCAGGCTGATGCTCTATCCACTGAGCCAAACCAGTAAGAGCATTTTTTTTTCTTCTAATTCTTAGACTGAGAAGTAAAATCTACTTGGACAATTGCACAAATATTCACTAAGAATGTAGTTAGGGATTGGAGCTATAATGATGAATGAGAGATACATGGTTGATATCTTTGTAGCTTCTACTACCATAGAGGAAACAAACATTCAACCACACAATTATATTACAAAGAGCCTGCATTTCAATTAATCTCAGTTGCTTTTTTGAACCTACCAGGAGCTCCCAGCAGAAAGTTTTCACACAGTGTCGTGACTGCCACCTGGCTGGCAACAACTGTAAGATGTTATTATTTATGTGACACATCCTCATTTCAGAAATATACTAGTAGAAATATGAACAATGTGCATCTTGGAGTTTATGAAAAATAGCAGCAAGCACTTTGATGAAGACCTTGGGAAAGACATAGCATTGGTCATGGATGTGGACATCCAAAGTGAAGTCTTTAGGAAGGAAATGAGGTCTATTCAGAGAACTGAAAAGTGAGTAGGAGTTTGTGAAGGGATTGGGAAAGAGGGTTCCAGGCAGTAGTCAGTTTCTATGACATTTCCCTCATCTTTGAGTTATGGAGTTTGAGGACCAGTTTAGAATATGTTTGTTTATTTTAGTAGCAATTTTTTTTAAAAAAATTCTCTCTGGAAGCCTAATACATAAAACACATTAAGGGGTAGTTACCCTCACTGAAAGTGAGTGTGCGGTTGAGCTCTACCCTCTTCCCTTTCTCCCTCCCTTTGAAGGGACTCCCAGGAACATGGTGTGAGTCCCTGGGCGAGATGGTCAGAAGATCCCTTCTTTTTCATGATCCGTAACTCAGTGTAACATGCTCATTTGGAGACTGTCTATAACTCAGTTCAGCTTCAGAGAAAAGATTACATAGCTGGTGATTGACAGAGGTGGGCTTTGAGACTAGATAGTGTGATTCCCATGCCCTTACTCTTAACTTCATACTCTACTGACTCCAACAGTGTTATTCTATTTCTATATCTGTACAATGGGGACAATGCCATATTTTAAGGTCACTGAAGAGGAAATGAGCCTTATCTCTTTGCACACGAGTAGTGTTCCTTTGGGTATGCCTAAACAGATCTTGTTTCTTTATTACTGCATCACAGATTACCCCAAAACTCAGACTGTAATATTATGTATTACATGACTTTATAGTTTGGGAATTTAGGCAAGCTTCAGCTAGCTGATTCTTCTGCTTCACTTGGTGTTGAGTTGGGGATTCAGTGTTATGCAGCTGGTGCCTAGACTGGCCTAGAGGCTTGACTGACACATCTGTGGCCTTACTAGGTATGGCTGGAGGGCTACATTCAGTTGTGCCATTATCCACATTGTGGTCTCAAGCCTTTTTACTTGGTCTTTCCATCAGGCTGGTGGCCTTTTTTACTAGTGGTTCAGGGTGCCAACAGAGTCTCTAAGAAAGAAAGTGGAGCCCTAACCGGTTTGGCTCAGTGTAGAGTGTGGCCTGCGGACTGAAGGATCCCGGGTTGATTCCGGTCAAGGGCATGTACTTTGGGGGCACATCCCCAGTGGGAGGCACATCCCCAGTGGGAGGTGTGCAGGAGGCAGCTGATTGATATTCCTCTCTCATCGATGTTTCTAACTCCATCCCTCTCCCTTCTTCTCTCTAAAAAAAAAAATCAGTAAAATATATTTAAAAAAGAAAAGAAGAAGAAAGTGGAAGCTGTATGTCTCTTAAGGGCTGAACCCAGAATCTCACACAGCAATGCTCCTGCCATATGCTTAGTCAAGGCAATAAAAGAGCCTACCCACATTCAGGGGATTGGGACATAGATCCAACCTTTTGTCAAGGAGAATGTTAGAGGATTTGAAGCCATCTTTAATCTGCCATGGGCTCTGAGAAAGAAGTCTGTCAGCAGAGGCAACCAAAACAATGGATTGCAGTCTGGATTTATATCCCACCCTCTGGCTTCAGGAGTGAGGGAGTTACAGCATGCTAGAGCATTTGTGAGGCAATTCACTGAGTCATCCAAATGTGAAGATTGTTTTTAATCTTGAGAGGAAAGCCAGACTATAGGAGCTGCTAGGGCCTGTTTAAAGAAATCACTAGTCTTAGAAAGAGTGGGAGGCCAGTTTGAATAATAGAACTGGACCAAGAGCAAAAGAGCAAGAAATATATCATTTTAGGGCAGAAAAAGTAAGTTCTTTTACTGTGGCTCAAGCATTGAGCTTCTGGGATGGATGAACATTATATTCCAGTGTCTTCTTTCAGGGACAAGACTCTGGTGGCCTCAAAAAAGAGGTCTAGTCCTGTAAATGTTCATGATTCCCTGGGTTGAGAGGAGGTGGTAGAAAGATCTGGCTTAGGTTTAGGAATATAAAGTAGAAGGTAAAATGAAATACCTGGGTGGTTTAGAGTTACCAAATGAATGAAGAGAAGCTACTTGAGACTTGAAAGGAAGGGGTAAAACAGTAGTTTTAGCTTCAGGAATTAATACAAGTTAGTTACTATGTATTTTGGAATGGATGTGGAGGAAAGTGAAGATGGAATTGAATGTGAGATGTAGCAGAAAATGAGAAGGTGGTTCTTGCAGACAAAAAGAAACAATGGAACTTGGCTTTGTGAATAGAGGAGAAAAATACAGTAAGAGGGGAAAAATATAGCAAATATAGTCAAATTTGGTCAAACCAATGAATGGAAAGACCAAAACAAATGAGGCCCACAGGCTTGTGGCAGAAAGAACAAAGGCCTTACACAGGAGCATAATTGGAGGAAGTGGAAGGATATGACAGAAGCTGAAGTTAATTGGAGAGGCAAAAGGGAAGATTGCAATTATATTATAATGCTATTATTATTTTTATTGTTATGGTTATTGTTATTATTATCGTTACCTCTTTGTAATTTCCTAGGGCAATTACTTCAAACATTTCTACTCTCTAAGCTGCAATCTTATTTTCAGCCAGTGACAGTATCTCCTACTCTATTAAGAACATTGAAGCAAGTGATATAAACTTCATTAACTTTCTTCAAGTTTATATCTGATGCTATATTTTGTAATTATCTCTTCTTTATTCTAATTTTAAATCTCCCTTCTTCTTCAAGGTACCCTTGGTGCCATTCCTTCTGGCCTCCTATAGGAATTAGCTCTTTAATGATCCATTTCTTTCTCACATAGTCAGCGTCTCCTACTCTTCTGACGTCTTCTGAGAAGCATTTTCATTTCTCTTCTGTGCTGAAAAAATTTTGTTCCTCTATTTGCTATTACAACAAACTATACATTTTTAATTTTACTACGAAGCTCCCTGCAAAAGAATTCTACATTTTGCGGTCATAGGTTAAACATTAAAAGTTTTAAGGCAGTACAGAAAAAAAGTGTATCATTTCAAAGAAAAGAAAATCACACAGAAGAGGTGACATAGCAATTCTTGCTATCCCTCAGCCAAAGTTGAGGACAGTGAAGCCAGTTATCAATGGTTTTTGGGAGGTGAAAAAGGTGAAGGTGAAGGACTGGAAGGACTCTGCAAGGAGTTTGTAAAGACTGTATTCCAAAGGAAGAGAAAAGAAGGCAGGCAGACAGGAGAATCATAATCATGGGGCTAAGATCACACTTAGTCAGATACCATGAAAAATCAAGTGTAATACACATGCCCACACATACATGAGAGAGAGACAGAATAGGGGAAATGTGTCCCTGTGTGTATATACCTTTGTGTGTGTGTGTGTGTGTGTGTGTGTGTTTTATAAGAAAGTGATAGATAATATTTTTGAAATTTTGTCATTTTGAAAGATAAACTATCAATAATATAAAGTATTAATCTTAAGCCACATAGTCGGTTCTGTAAGAAATAATACATTACTTTGTTCTCTTTAAATCAACCTGGTTTCTCCATTCTGACAAGTGGCTGAGAAATGCGGTATCAGTCCTTAGTGACTCTGCTCTGCAGGATTACATAGAAATCCAGAGTCTTATGTAGTCTTAGAAAAAAAAGGCCGGGGATTAAATCTCAGGTCCACTGTGGTTGCCGCTGATACCCTCATGACCCTGGCCCATGGAACCTTGAAAATCTGCATTTCTGGGCTTTGGTGCCATGTGCTGAACAGAACTCCTCTATGGGCTTGCCACTGGCCCTAGGTCTTTGCCAGGGAGCAGGATGTAGATCTTCTAGATCTCGCTGTCCTTCCAACCTGCCCTCCCTCTCCCCAAATCCATTTCCCACTCCCTAACACAGAGAGACTCACACTCCCTCAACTGGACTCCAGAACTAGCATCATAGATTTAATGAGTATAGACTTTTATGAAAGGCAATCTTTGAGCAGCTTTTGCTTCCAGCCCTACAAACATCACCATGGACTCTGCTTCGGGTTTGAGGATAGGTAGAACTATAATTTGGACTTTGTTTACTCCTGAATCAGAACAAATACAAAGCATAAACACACAAAGACAAGGATACATGGCCTTCCTAGTCTCTGACAGATGACGCCCAAACTCTGGGGTCTTGGCAGCCCCTGAAAAGGGAAGTGTCTGCCAGGTTGGAGGTAGAGACATTGCCTTTTATATTTCCAGCCACAACAGCACCCAGAAACGACACATAACCATAAAAGGCAATACTTCATCCTCTCTAGGAAGGTATGTGAACCAGATAAAAAATCTGGGTTCCAGGCCTTGGAATTGTTGCTTTGCCAGGAGGGGACTTTCTCCCTTTATCTGAGTTTCCCATTTACATCCACTTTGGGACTTTCTGTGGACAGCCCTGGCAATGACCACCACAGTGAGGGAAAGATATTAAAAAGAGTCTGTCTACCTTCTTGGAAAGGGGGAAGGGAAAATACAGAAGAAAAAACACACATTAATACAGCAATAACCTCTGCCAAACATATGTAAATATTTTTTATTACTTAGGGGGAGCAAATTAATATGTGTATGTGGAAATCTTCTGATGAATGGACCATTAGCCTGGGATGTATTTGATTTCTGTTTTTCAAATTATAGTTTCCAAATATCCTCAGGAAGGTTTATGACAAAGACATAGCTTTCATTTAGACAGTTGGATTTGTAGTAGTTTATTTTAATCATCTATTTTAGGAATTCATTTCTGGCATAATGAGCATAATAATGTCTTATTCAGAGCCTGAGTTTTGCTCATTGAAAGAGAAATACTGTCAAAACCATAATTAACTGGCAGTAATTAACTGAAATTATATACTGGGGTATTGGCTACAGTAATTGCTCAATTAATATTGTGCATTTTCTTTGCAAACAGCAAAGTATAATTGATGAGATTCTGAATCATTTAGGGAAATAATCAATAGAGGACATTTGCCAACCTCTCATACGTATCTGCAGGCTAAACAATCATTTCTAGTCCCCTTTAATAATTAACACACTTATTTTCATTTATGACATAACAACACAGTCCTTAACAGGAAATGATTGCTTAATGTATCCACCATTCCCAGTAAGGCATAGGCTGTGAGTTTTCCCTCAGTGGCACGGAAAAAGCTATGTATTGAGGAAGTCATTTCTCCAAGCCTCCCCGGTGACTGATTGTCCGTGTCTGTCAGTTGACTGACTCTCGGTCGTAGAACTGTCCCTGAAAGTCTCTCCACTAAGAAAGGCACCAGAGCCCAGCAATCTGCTGAACTAACCAGAAGTTAATCCCCCCCACCCCACCCCTATAAATCTCCTGAAGGGCAGAGGGGAAATAATGGAAAAGAAGCCATAATGGCTGATCATTTCTTATATGTGATGAAATACACAAATGTAAAAATTCAGTAATTAATTATAACAAATTCCAACCATACTTGGATATTTCATGGTGGAACTGCAGAAGTATAAAAGTAAAAAGAAGATTTTAAAAACAGAGAGTAGGACAGATGCTATAAAAAATGGTAGACAGACTAATAGCAGACTTAACAACAATAACAGATACAGAAATGGTGGAATAATTTATTCAAATTGTTAGGGGGAGGAAAAAGTCACTTTAGAATTCTAACCTTTACTAAATTTTTAAGAATTAATACAAAATAAAGGCACTTCCAGACATAAAAACCTGAAAAAATTTGTACTGGGTAATCACTAAAGGAAAACTTAGATGATATACTTGAGAATAGTTTTCTTTTTGGGGTCTGATAAAAATGTTCTAAAATTAATTGTAGTGGTGATGATTGCATAGCTCTGAATATCCTAAAAAATGTTCTATATTACACTTTATTATGTACAAATGAATGAATTGTTTGACGTATAAAGAGGATTGAATAGTGCCCCCTGAAATTCACATCTAGTTATCTCTGCAGATGTAACTGGATAAAGTTCTCAAGAAGAAATTATCTTGAATTTAAGGTAGGCGTCAAATCCAATGGTCAGTGTCCCTCTAAGAAGAGAAGACACACAAAGACATAGAGAGATCATGTGAGGATGAAGGCAGAGGATCAGTTATGTTGGCACAAGTCAAGGAATGCCAGAAGAGGCAAGAAATTGGAACAGGCAAATAAGGATTCTTCCCTTTTGCCTTTGAAGAGTGTCGTCCTGCCCACACCTTGATTTCACACTTCTGGTCTCTGTAACTGAGAGTGAATTAATTTCTAATGTTTTAAGTCACCAAGTTTGTGGTGACAGCCCTAGGAAAGTAATACAGCATGTGAATTATGTCTCACTAAATCTAGTGTGCTGTATATGATGCTCTTGAAGAAGAAAGTAAATTGTCCAAGAAGGAATTCTGAGATGCAAGAAGGACCAATGAAGAAGAGACTTGGGAACTATATGGATACGGCTAGAAAAAATAATTGATGGTCTAAATAATAATATTTTTTGAGTATTTCAATTAAGATAGAACATTAATATTCAGCAAAAGCAACATGTAAGATGAAGGGGAAATGATAGGAGTTAAAGGTAAAATATTTGGGTAGAGGTATAAAATATCGAAAAATTTTGGCTGGCCAGCGTGGCTCAGTGGTTGAGCATCAGTCTCTGAACCAAGAGGTCATGGTTTGATTCCCAGTCAGGAATTCTAGCCTAGGATTATAGGCCCAATCCCCAGCCGGGGGCATGCAGGAAGCAGCTGATCAATGATTCTCTTTCATCATTGATGTTCCTATCTCTCCCTCTCCCTTCCTTTCTGAAATCAATAAAAATATATTTATAAAATAAATAAAAAAATAAAATATTGAAAAATTGTAGGTGTTAAAATGAAAGAAACAGTCCTAAGGTGACTAGTATTCTGTTTTGTACTAATCTCTCTGCTTTTGTGTATGTTTGAAAATGTCCATAATGAAAAAACAGGTAAAAGAAAAAGGATATTATTAGAAGATACAAGTAAGAGATTTCTGTGAGTGAATTTATTCCAATGAATAAAGAATCACAGACAAAATGAAATAATTTCCAGAAAATAGATCTTGTTGAAACTCAATCAAGAATAATAAATCTGGCCCTAACCAGTTTGGCTCAGTGGATAGAGCATTGGCCTGTGGACTGAAGGGTCCCAGGTTCGATTCCGGTCAAGGGCATGTACCTTGGTTGCAGGCACATCTCCAGTAGGCGGTGTGCAGGAGGCAGCTGATCGATGTTTCTCTCTCATCAATGTTTCTAACTCTCTATCCCTCTCCCTTCTTCTCTGTAAGAAATCAATAAAAATATATTTTAAAAAAAGAATAAGAAATCTTAGTACTCACATATCTATTAAAACATTAAAGTAGTTGTTTAAAAAAAATCTTCACAAAGAAAAGGCTAGACACACTTTTACTGCTGAGTCTACCAAGGCTTCATGGAGGAGTTAATTGCAATGCTTTAAAACTTTTCCAAAGAACATTAAAAGAGTGAACACTCTCCAATTTATTTTATGAGGCTCATAAATTTTGAAACTAAAACCAGACTAGGATATTATAATGAAAGAAAATTACAGGACAATCTCTTTCAAAAACATGTATTCAAAAACTTCTAAACAAAATATTGGCAAACAGAATCTAGCAAAGCAAAAAAACAACAACACATAGTGTTAAAATATGTTCAAGTTGAGTATATTGTAAAAAATATATCCTGTACTAAAAATTGGTCTTCTGTAGTTTTTAATCTGTTGTAAGATCCCCTCTTGATGACAACCAAACCTTTCCTGGCTTCTTTTTCTGTTTGCATCATTGCTTAGTAGTCTCTCTGAATCAGGCTTTGTTCTGAGCCCCTACCAGGATTTGGCAAATGCCCTCAGAGAAGAAGATAGCCAGTGGCCATGATCAACATCTCACCTAGGAAGGACTCTTCTATCTTTGGAATTATAGGCCATCTAATCATAATCCTATCTAATAAAAGAGTAATATGCAAATTAGGTGTCACTCCATGACAAATATGGCCGCCCCATGGCCACAAGAAGGCAGCACCCATAACCACATTTCTATCTAATCTAATCTAATAAAAGAGTAATATGCAAATTAACCATCACTCCGAGACAAAATGGCGGTGGCTGGGACAGGCGTTCTGCCAAGCCAACTGGAAAAGGGCCTCTGGGCCTGCTTGGTTGCTGCCACCGCTGGGGTGCTGGACCCCCTACAGGCCAGGTCTCTGCGCTTTGTCCCGCCTCTGCGCTGGTGCCGCTGGGGTCCGAAGTGCAGGGAACCAGCCTGCAGGGTGGCCAGCACTGCACCCCAGTGGCTGCGAGTTCCCCTCGGTGCTGGTACCACTGCTGTCAAGGTGCAGGGACCTGGCCTGCAGGGTGGCCGGCACCGCACCCCAGCGTCTGCGAGCCCTGCCTTGGTGCTGGTGCTGCTGGGGTCCAAGGCGTAGGGTGCTCTGAGCCCTGTGGCTGTGGAGATGCTGGGGCCACTGGGGTCCTAGGAGCAGAGACACAGCCCACAGGGGGCCCAACACCCAGCAGCACCAAGCCCAGCCTCAATGCTGGGGTTGGAGGAGCTGAGACACAAACCTTCAAGTGGGCCCGGCACCCAGCAGCTCCAAGCCCCACAGCCACGGAGGTGCTGGGGCCACTGGGGCTACAGCAGAGATACAAATCTGCAGGAAACCTGTGGAAAGGGAGACAAAGTTATGATAATTGATCTCCCTTTCCACAAGATGAGAAAACTGACCCTGATTTATTTAGTGATATGGCCTACACCTTTCTATAAGCACAGAGTATGTTATGACCACTCCCAGGAAGGTAGGTCAGAATGCTGTCTTCAGGGAATAACACTGCTGTGGCAAATCATCTAAGAAAGGAAATAAGTTTTTGTTGGATTTATTCTGAAGGTTGGAGAACATGCCTCCCCAACATATGACGTGTTGTTATATTGATGATCTTGAGCTGCAGATGCTTGAAAAACAGTAAATGCAAGGAGAGGCTTTCATTAAAGTCTCCTGATCTGCCTAAAATCGGACCCTCCACAAAAGATTCCCTCGATGGGAAAAGTGTCATCAGCCAGTGAAGACTGACTCCTGTCACAGGAGACTACAAGTTGACATCACACGCAAACTCTGTTACAAACTATCTCCCCCACCCCCATTCATCTTTCCTAAAACTCATGTACTCCCCTCTAAGAGGCCTAGATATCCCATCCCCTTTCCCTAGGAAGAAGGTATTTAAATCTGGATTCTAAGCCACCTTGGGGAGTTACTTATTTTTCCCTTGGATCTCCCACATATACACGAGGTACACATGTTAATGAACTTTTGTTTTTCTCTTGGTAATCTGTCTTTCATTACAAGGGCTTCCGCTAAGAACTCAGAAGGGTAGACGAACACTATTTTTCCTCCTCCATAATTCTGTCTCGGGAAATGAAGTCCCAGGCTGAACAGTGAGTTTGACTCAAGTGCCAGGCAGTCCCGGCTGAGGGGAGGGAAGCTTCTAGAGGGAAATCAATGATATTGGCATCAAAGTAGGACAGAGGGCACATGCATGGTTGCTGGTGGGAGTTTAAAGTGGTTCAACATTTTTGGAGGAGGATTTGGCAAAATCGATAGAAATGTTCAAGGTACATCCAAGAGTCTTCTTCTAGGAATCTCATCTGCTGAGATAAAGCACCAGTGCATAAGCCCTGGTCAGAACCCAGGATGCTACTGCAGGCTCCCTTCCACAATAGGAAAACCTGCTAACAACCTGCATTTTTAAGACAAGGTGGCATCTATACTAATAAAAAGGTAATATGCTAATTAGACTGAACATCTTTCAGATGACCTTCTGGACGTCCTTCTGGACAAAGCTATGGTGGCAGGGCTAAGGCAGAGGCAGTTACAGGTTATCAGACAGGCAGAGAGCTGTTAGGAGGATCAGGCTGGCAGGGGAGAGCAGTTAGGAGGATCAGGCCAACAGGCAGATGAGCAGTTAGGAGCCAGCAGCCCTGAGGGATCCCCAATTAGAGAGGGTGCAGACTAGGCTGAGGGATCCCCCTGAGTTCACAAATTTTTGTGCACTGGGCCTCTAATTATTTCTATAACTCTTCATTTTCATTACTTTTCAGTATTCATTTGAACATATATATTCTAAATTATCTATCCATTTCTTATGGAAATGAGGTGTTTTCAGTTCTTGATTATTATCAACTAGGGGCCCGGTGCACAAAAATTTGTGCACTCGGGAGGTCCATCAGCCCGACCTGTGCCCTCTCGCAGTCTGGGACCCCTCTGGGGATGTCCACCTGCTGGTGTGCCTGGTCAGCCTGGGTGAGGGGCTGATGACTGTTTGCAGGCTGGCCAAGACCCCCAGTGTGTATCCTCACCCCACTGGGGTTTGACCAGCCTGGGTGATGGGCTGAGGGCCATTTTCAGGCTGCCCACAGTCCCTTCAGGTTTTGGGTTCCTACTGGGGTACTTGGCCAGCTGGGGTGAGGGGCTGATGGCTGTTTGCAGGCTGGCCAAGCCCCCCAATAACGTCCCTCACCCCATTGGGGTGTGGCCAGCATGGGTGAGGGGCTGATGGCTGTTTGCAGGCTGGCCAAGCCCCCTAGTAATGTCCCTCATCCCATTGGGGTGTGGCCAGCATGGGTGACGGGCAGATGGCTGTTTTCAGAATTTCACTCTGCCCACAGCTCCCATTGACCCAATGTCCCAGCAAGGCTGGCTGGAAGCAGGTTTCTGGGGTTTGTTTATCTTCTATAACTGATAAACTGTTCCTTTAAGCCAGGCCTAGTAATGAAACCTCCTCTCTGCTTCAGCTCTGGCTTCCATAATGAAACAATGTTTAAATAGAAGTCAGGCCTGGCCTGCTGTTTGCTTCAGCTCCTAGGATTGAAACATTTGTTGCAAATATGATGTTCCCTGGAGCGGAGAGAAGCCCAGGTGGCCCACAAACAGTTTCACTCCTGCTGCAATGGACGCTGCCTGTTTACTCAAGTCCCTGAGTGCTGGCCTCCATGTTGGCTGGGTTAATTTGCATACAGTTGCTCTGATTGGCTGGTGGGCGTGGCTTAGGTGCCCCGAAGAAATGGTTAATTTTAATATTACGCTTTTATTAGTTTGGATATTGTTACTATGAACTTTTGACACCTATCTCCTGAAGCACATATAAGGGACAGACCTAAGATTGAAATTGCTGTGATAGCATAACAGCATATGTGTATGTTAAACTTTGGTAGTTAACACTGTGATTTTTCCAAATTGTTGACCAATTACTATTCCCATCAGCAGAGTTAAGAATTTTGCTTGTTTTCATTTTAGCTATTCTAATAATACCTGGTGAGAACTCATTGTGTCTTTAATGTGCATTTCTCAGATTACTAATAAATATGACAATCTTTTTTTCTGTTTACTGACTATTTGGATGTCTCATTTTTTGAATTTCTATTTAAGTCTCCTGTCCATTTTCCCCACTGTGGTCATCTCTCTTTTATATTGGTTTTCAGAAGCTTTTAATATGTTCTGGATATGAGTCATTGGTTAGAATTAATATGTTATTAATGTTCAAGTATAAAAACAATGAAATATTATACTCATAATTGATAAACAGTAAAGCAGAAGTTATTAACATTTACCTTGCTTAGTAATTACCTAATGGTGTTTAATAAAATAAAGGTTTCTGGGCAGTTCCTTTCTCAAGAGATTCTAAGTTGGCAAGGATGGAGTGATACCTAGTCATATGCATTTACACTAACATTTCAAACTTGGAGAAGCCTCGGTCTAAAGAACCACAGTCTGCCCCCTGCAAAGTGGGAATGAGTAGCTAGTAGCCAAATCCTTCTCTGACCATCTAGTGCATAACCTCCAGTTTCTAACCTCCATAATAATTTGCTGGAATCCCCAGAAAAAGCCTAACTTCCTAATGCCCCAGTTTCCTTCTCTGTGAATTAATTGTGGTTTCATATTACTTCATATATACAAAGTGCTGAAAGTGGCATTCCTGGAGCAGAATGAATAGATTAAAACATCCTAGTATATAAAAACCCTGGGTCTGTCACATCTGCAATGACCAGGAGGCTTGGACAACAGGAAGTCAGTCTTGCAGCCAGCACTGGGTTGCTGTGGTGACCCAGTGCTGACTGGTATGGCTGCAGGCACCGTGACTGCTGAGAGGGCTGCGAATCAGACCCTGAGAGAGACCTAAAGAGAGAAGCAGGGTCTGATCCGTAGCCTCTGTGGCAGCTGTTGATCAGCACTAGCCTCTTTCTTTATCTCCAGGCCTGGTCCGCAGCTGTGCCTCCTTTTCTTTCCAGGCCTCCACCTGATCAGCCCTCTTTTTCTGACCAGGCCCCATTGATAGGCCCAGAGACATCAACTGGCATAGAAACCAACCAGTCAGAACCGAATCTGGGTCAACTGTGAGGAACCAATGTCTGACTAGGAGGCGAAGCTTTTGACGCTGATTGGCATAGAAACTCACCAGTTAGAACCAAATCTGGGTAAACTGTGAGGAGCCAATGACTGCTTAGGAAGCGGAGCTTTTGACACTGACTGGCATAGAAACTGACCAATCAGAACCAAATTGACTGGCAGAGGAGGGCAGTTAGGTGTGAAATCAGGCCTGCAGGGGAGGGCAGTTGAGGGTGAGATCAGGCCTGCAGGGTAGGGCTATTGGGGGTGAGATCAGGCTGATAGAGGAGGGCAGTTGGGGGTGATCAGGCTGGCAGAGGACCAGTTAGGTATTAATCAGGCCAGCAAGGCAGTGGTTAGGGGACGATCAGGCTGGCAGGCAGAAGTGGTTAGGGGCAGTCAGACAGGAAGGCAGGTGAGTGATTAGGAGCCAGCAGTCCTGAATTGTGAGAGGGATCCCTGTGGGATCAGGCCTAAACCAGCAGTCAGACATCCCCTGAGGGGTCCCAGATTGGAGAAGGTGCAGACTGGGCTTAGGGAAATCCTCCCAGTGCATGAATTTTGTGCACTGGGCCTCTAGTTTGATAATAAATATAGATTACATTGAAGAGCTCATGGGCTTGTGCTTCATTCCGTTGGACTTGAAATATATTAAAATGCTCACCATCTGGGTTGAATCAACAGTTATTTCTTTTCACATTTGAATGTAGTCCCAACTTGGTGACAGAGGGCTAAGAAAAATGTTTTAAAATCAGTCAGAGAGAGAATGAATTACCTAACCTCATACCTCTTTTCCATTTTCTTTAGGCTCAATTTCAGTCATGCACAAACTTTTGCTACAATTTGATACTTGAACATAAAGCATTAAAGTGTTGATTGGCAAGGTTTTGATTTCATGGATCAGGAAAGGGCTACAACATTTTGAGCCTTGTTTTTATTCTTTTCTGGATTTTCTGTGTATTCTATGCTCCTCTATCTGAACTCAGGGTTCTATTAGAGTAAAAGGGAGAGTTCAGTCACTTTCTTTCATTGGTATGTAACTGAATTTCTTAAAGCAACTTTGCAATAGAGGTGCAGGTGCTTATGTGCAAAAAAAGGCACTCTTAACTTCATCTTGAAGTTGAAATAATGCAGTTAGGAGAATCAGCTTTACACTTCCCACCCAACATCCTCTTATGTTCAGTTTTTATAAAAGCAAGTTTTCCACCAAAGGTGTTGTGAGATTTTTCTCTACTTATCTATTAAATTGAAGCAGCTACCTTTTGAAGATCGATGAGGATGGTGCCATATGTGATAGTTTTTAGCCCTGCAGTAGGTTTTCCCATCTGCTCCTCCCAACTTCATATAGTGGACCCTTTCTCTGTTCACCTCAATATTAAAGGATAGGAAAGATACAAGTGTTGTACAACAGGAACACCCTTCTTCCTGGACACATAACTTGGTTCTGAAGTAACTTAATGACATCAGCCAACCAATGAGACTCCTAAAAACATTTCCATTGTTTTTCCATTGTTCCAAGGGGAAAAATATTGTCCCTTGCCTCTGTTATCCCCTCACTGGAAAGATCTGAATCTGAGGCCACAGGTAACTACCAAGAATAGGAGAAAATGAGGCCCCCACTCTTATAGAAGCACAGTTGATACATGAGAGACAGGGTCTTAATGACCTGGTCCAAGATATATTTATACCACTCTTTCCCTTCCCAGTGACATAAGTCAATAATTTCTTTCTTCCCTTCTTTCTTCCTTTCTTTCCTTTTTTTCCATTTCTTTTTTTTAATCTTTATTGTTCAGATTATTATAGTTGTTCCTCTTTCCCCCCCATAGCTTCCCTCCTCCCAGTTCCCACCCCACCCTCTGCCCTTACCCCTCCCCCCATTGTCCTCCTCCATAGGTGTACGATTATTGTCCAGTCTCTTCCCGCACCCCCAACACCCTTTTCCCCCTGAAAATTGTCAGTCCACTCCCTTTCTATGCCCCTAATTTTATTCTATTCACCAGTTTATTCTGTTCATCAGATTTTTTTATTCACTTGATTTTTAGGTTCACTTGTTGATAGATATGTATTTGTTGTTCATAATTTTTATCTTTACTTTTTCTTCTTCTTCCTCTTCTCAAAGGATGCCTTTCAGCCTTTCATATAATCCTGGTTTGGTGGTGATGAACTCCTTTAGCTTTTTCTTGTCTGTGAAGCTCTTTATCTGACCTTCAATTCTGAATGATAGCTTTGCTGGGTAAAGTAATCTTAGTTGTAGGTTCTTGCTATTCATCACTTTGAATATTTCTTGCCACTCCCTTCTGGCCTGCAAAGTTTCTGTTGAGAAATCAGCTGACAGTCGTATGGGTCTCCCCTTGTAGGTAACTCACTGATTTTCTCTTGCAGCATTTAAGATTCGCTCCTTGTCTTTTTTTTTAATCTTTATTGTTCAGATTATTACAGTTTTTCCTCTTTTTTTCCCCCATAGCTCCCCTCCTCCCAGTTCCCACCCCTCCCTCTGTACTTACCCCCCCACTGTCCTCATCCATAGCTGTACGATTATTGTCCATTCTCTTCACGCACCCCCAACACACTTTACCCCTGAAAATTGTCAGTCCACTCCCTTTCTATGCCTCTGATTTTATTCTATTCACCAGTTTATTCTGTTCCTCAGATTTTTTATTCACTTGATTCTTAGATTCACTTGATTTATTTGTTGTTCATAATTTTTACTTTCCTTTTTCTTCTTCCTGTTCTCAAAGGATACCTTTCAGCATCTAAACTAATAAAAGCGAAATAGTAAAATTAACCGTTTCTCTGAGATGGGTAAGCCACGCCCACCAGCCAGTCAGAGGGGCTGTATGCAAATTAGCCCAGCCAACATGGAGGCCGCCACTCACGGACCTGAGTAAACAGCTGTTTCCATTGCGGCAGGAGCGAAAGTGAAGCTGCGCCCGCTCAGCTCAGCTCCGATTAAACTGGCTCTAGCGAAACACACCTTTGAAACAATGTAACAATCATAGAATCCTCGGGAGCTGAAGGAAAGAGCAGCCCCGGCCTAACCAGTAAAAGTAACAATTGTTTCATTATAGACGCTGCGAGGTAAAGCAGAGGAGGCTTCCTTAGTTAGAAGGCCGCCTTAAAAGAACAGTGTATCAATTATAGAAGATAACCCCAGACCTTAAAGGAACAGCATCAATTATAGGAGAGAAACCGCAGAAACCTGTGTCCAGCCAGCCTTGCTGGGATGTTGGGCAATGGGAGCTGTGGGCAGCCTTAAATCCCGTCACGCAGGCTGGTCAGGCACGCCAGCAGGTGGACATCCCCCGAGGGGTCCCAGACTGCGAGAGGGCACAGGCCAGGCTGAGGGACCTCCTGAGTGCACAGAGCGGCTGCAGGGTGGGACAGCACAGGACCCAGGACCCGTGAGTGGGAAAGAGGCAGCAGGTTGGAGGGCACCGGGAAGCGGGTAAGAGGCGGCAGGGTTGGAGGGCACCGGGAAGCGGGTAAGAGGCGGCAGGGGGTCGGCGGCCTGCTTGGTAGGCTTCCCAGGCCCTTTGCAGAGCATCGGGGA